>APFE031323995.1:48341-110966 GCA_000404065.3 Pinus taeda | reverse complement strand
TTCGGTGTTCCTTGAAGATATTTGAAAATCCTTTTGACTGCTTGAAGGTGTGATTCCTTTGGATTTGCTTGGAATCTTCCAACTATTCCCACTGCATGCATGATGTCTGGTCAGGTACTTGTTAGATAAAGCAGACTGCCAATCATGGATCTGTAAGTTGGTTGATGTACTGTTGTTGATTCATCATTTGAGCTAAGATTGCATCCTGTTACCATTGGGGTACATACTGGTTTAGAATCTTCCATGCCGTACTTTTTCAGGCGCTGTTTGAGATATTTGGTTTGTGAGAGAAAAATACCATTTGTATTTTGTTGAACTTGTAGACCAAGAAAATAGGTAAGCTCACCAAGCAAAGACAATTCAAATTCTTGCTGCATTACTGAAGCAAAATTCTGACTCATGGATTCTTCATTGCTACCAAAAATGATATCATCAACATACACAACAATTATTAGTAATTTATCAGTGTCCATATTTGTATATAGATTGCTATCTGCTGTCCCCTTTGAAAAATCCTGTTGTTGGAGATATTTGTCAAGACGGTAATACCAGGCCCTTGGAGCCTGTTTTAGACCATAAAGAGCCTTTCTGAGTTTGCATACAAGTTTTGCATCATTTCCAAGAATGAATCCTTCTGGTTGTTCGATATAGACTTCTTCTTCTATGTCTCCATTAAGAAAGGTAGATTTTACATCCATTTGGAATACTTTGAATTTTTTAAAACTACAGAGAGCAAGAAACATTCTTATGGTTTCAAGTCTAGCAACAGGTGCAAAAGTTTCTTCAAAATATATACCTTCTTGTTGAGCATATCCTTTGCAAACAAGTCTGGCCTTATTTCTGATAACTTCTCCATTTTCGTTCAGCTTGTTTTTGAATATCCACTTAGTTCCTATGATATTCTTATCATGAGGTCTAGGAACTAATTCCCAAGTATTATTCTTTTCAATTTGCTCAAGTTCTTCATTCATGGCCTTGAAACAACATTCATATTTGCATGCTTCATTTACATTTTGAGGTTCAGTGGAAGATAGTAATGCTAGATAGCTTGAGGCTTCGGCAATAGTTCTTCTTGTTTGCACACCTGCCCCTTTTTCCCCCAAAATTTGAGTTTCTGGATGATTTTTCTAAACATACTTGGACAGAGTTTTTTCTTCTATCGTTATCTCTTCTTCTGGTGCTTCATTGGTTTCTTCTTCAAAATCAATGTGATTTGATGTAGGAAAATGATCCTCATCTTCTTCATTGTCATAATGTTTGGTTTTTATCTATTTTGGATTTTTGCATGCTTCATCAACCACAACATCAATACTTTCAATAATTTTCCCAAGTTTTTTATTATAACATTTATATCCTTTACTTCGGGAAGAGTAGCTAAGAAGAATACCTTCATCTGCTCTGGGTTCAAACTTAGCAAGTTTTTCATCAGTCCTTTTGATGTAACATTTTCTTCCAAAAACTTTGAAGTATTTTACAGTAGGAATCTTACCACACCAAAGTTCATGTGGAGTTTGAGTGTTGTTTACCTAAACATTTTCTTGGTTGAGAATAGTGACGGCAGCGAATGCAGCTTCACCCCAAAAAGTTGCAGGAGTTCCAGATTCATCTAGCATAGCACGAGCCATTTGTTGAATAGTTATGTTCATCCTTTCTACCACTCCATTTTGCTGAGGAGTCCTTGCAGTGGAGAACTGCCTTTTTATTCCATGTTGTTCACAAAAGTCAAAGAATTCATGCGAGGTAAATTCCCCTCCTCGATCAAATCTAAGGCATTTGATTTTGCGATCTGATTCATTTTCAACCAAAGCTTTGAAGGCTTTGAACTTTTCAAATGCTTCATCTTTATGCTTTAGAATACCTATCCAACACATTTTGGAAAAATTATCAATGAACAATATAAAGTATTCTTCTCCACGAGGTGACTTTTTCCTTGATGGTCCACATAAATCAGTATGAACAAGTTCAAGATGCTTACTAGTTGATCCTTCCTTTTCGATGAAGTGATATCTGGTTTGCTTACCGAATTGACATGATTTTCATATAGTATTTTCAGGAATGTTGATATCTGGAAGATCACGAACAACTTGGAATCTGCATGATTTTCTTATCTGAGAAAATCTTAGGTGTCCCAATCTTCTGTGCCACAGCCAGTTTTCATCATTTTTGCTTAGATAGCACTGTTGTTGTCCTCCCTTGAGTATGTATAGGTTGTTTGGAGTTCTTGTACCTTTGATCATGGTTTCTCTTGTATCAAGCTCACGAACAACACATCCATTTGATCGAAACACTACTTCATTTTCTTGATCACACATTTGACTCACATTCAACAGGTTATGCTTTAAGCCATCAACATACATAACATTCCCAACTTTTCTTTCAAGAAAATAGAGCCTTTACCTTTTATGACAGCAAGAGTGTCATTTCCAAATGAGACACTCTTTTCTTTTTCTAAGGCATTATATGAGTGTAGTTTTTCTTTGTCACCTTTCATGTGTTTTGAGCATCCACTGTCGATGTACCACTAGTTTTCTTGTCCTTTTGCATACAAGGCTATACAACATCTTTCTATTTGTGGCTCTTTCTTTCTCCATATTTTGGGATTTAATGGAGTTTGCTCCTTTTGAGACATTTTCTGAAATTTACTCCTGCATTCAAATTCTTCATGGCCAAAGTTGTTACATATTGAGCATTCTATTTCATTTTCAAGAAGAGAAAAGTTATTATAGGAACTTTTCTTGATCCCTGTCACATTCCTTTGATTTCGTGATTCTCTAGTCATGATGGTTTTGTAGGCAACAAATTGAGCAACTTTTTGTCCAAAATTATGACATGAGAAACATTGACCATTAAAGAAGTTCTTGTGATTATCGAATCTACTGACCCGGTGATTGTAGTTTCTATTGATATTCATCTTTGAAGAAAATTGAGTATGATTTACCTGAGGTTGGTTGTGGCTTCTGTTCATCCTTGAAGTAAATTGAGCCTGATTTACCTGGTGATCTGCTTTATGCCTTTGCTGACAACTGTCAAATTGTCCACTACTCTTTGCTGCATCAAGATGTTAGCATTATGACATAGGTTTGGCACTATGACACAGGTGTTGTCCATGATGGCAACTCACTCAAATGACAAATCATAGTTCAGGCTCTCAAAATGAAAGAAAAAGAGATATATGTAGGTTCCTCTTAACCAAGTCACCTATACATGCGGGTTAGACGATCAAAAGGCGCATATACGTATGCACACACTTTCATGAAAGGAAAAGCGCGTACATGTGGGAAAACTTATTTTTAGTCCATGGTATTTGAACCTATGGTTTTGGACCATGGTATCTCGTTCATTGTATTGAACCCAGGTATTGCGCCCCAAGTATTGGTTCTAAATGGTTTTGGACCATGGTATTGAGTAAGGCCTAAGATTATAAAAGGGGAAAGAGATCATTAGGCAAAGGCATTCACTCAAGTATTGAATATCTAATGAAGAGCAAGATCTAGAATACTAGTGATTGGGTTGTGGTGCATAGCTAGATTTGGGTTAAGGAGGAACGTGAGTGCTAGAAGATGGATAAGTTCTATTGTTGGGTCAAGATCTTAAGGCTTGAACAATAGTATCTTTGTGTGATTTTTATATGTTATATTTGGCGCATGACTTGATTTAAAAATCTGATAATCTGGGTATAACTGATGTATGAATAAGTGAAAAGGGTAAGTTATCTTTTATAGATCTGTACACAGGTTTGGCACAGCAGAGGCGCGTATACACGCTGGTTAAGTAAGTCAAAACAGCGTATACGTTGGTTTGCCTTAATACAAAAGCATATGCACGTAGGTTCTACATATTGAAGTAGCGTATATCTCATGAAATATGTTTTATCTACTTCTATTTATTGTTGCAGTGTTCTGGGTTCAGGATTGGTTTCTGGTTACTGTTAATGTATTCTGGTTACAGCTTTCAAAGAAGTAATTGTTTGATTCAGTTTGATTGAAGCCAAGGAGATTGGTTGATGTAGGTGTATTTGATGTTTGATTATTGTCATTAATGGATCCAGTCTGAAAATTTATGAAATGTGGTCCCTGGAAGAAAGAGAAGGTTGTAGCCTTCTGTAGGTCAGCACCTACGTACTAGTACATCAACTAGTACAAGAGCTAAGGGGGTTGAAGCTCCCTTCCAGGAGAAGCTGGAGAACGAGAGAAGGTAGTAGCCTTCTGCAGGTAGAAGCCCGTGTACTGGTATAAGACTGCACCAGTACATAAATATTGTAAAAAGAAGTTTCTTATTAAAAGAAGATAGAGACGAATTGCAGTAGGTGGTTTTCACCCACATTGGGTTTCCACCTTATATCTTGTGTCCATGTGTGTGATGATTGGTTCTGTTTTACTGCACTTGTTTACCGTTCTTATGGTTAATGAAGTTGTGATGCATTGATTAAATATCAACATTGAATGAATCATAAGTTTATTGATATACATTGGTTGCTTTAGACACAGTAGCGTATATACGCAGTTTCTCATAACTGAAGTAGCATATACAAATCTGATTGTGAAATGAAAAATAATTGATTTGATAATACTAATTCACCCTCCCCCCCCCCTCTCAGTGTTATTTCCAACAATTGGTATCAGAGCAGGTCTTTCAGAAGAAGCTTGATCGCTTAAAGGAAGATCTATCATCACGAGCAACTATGAAAAAGAGGCATCTATCAGGCCACCAATCTTTGATGGGAGCAACTTCGTCTATTGGAAGGCAAGAATCACAACCTATCTTCAATCTCTTGGTACAGAAGTTTGGGATATTGTCGAAACAGGATACACATTTCCATCAGCAACTCCTACAGATATAGCTGGTAAGAAGCAGTATGAAAAAAATGAAAAGGCTGTCAATTCTCTATTAGGGAGTTTATCTCAATCAGAATTCGTCAAGGCTATGCAGCTCAAAACCGCAAAAGAAATATGGGACAAGATCATTCTAAGCTATGAAGGAGACAATAAGGTAAAACGTGCAAAACTACAATCTCTCAGAATTCAATATGACAATATCAGAATGTACAATGATGAAAGTGTGGCTAATTATTTCTTACGTATAGATGAAATTGCTAATTGTATGAAAAACTTGAGTGAAGAGATAAAAGAAGTTACTTTGGTTGAAAAGGTTCTAAGATCTTTGTCTTCTAAGTTTGAATCAAAAGTTTTTGCCATAGAAGAAAAACAGAATCTATAGAGCATTACCATGTCATAGAAGCACGAAATCCTAACTGCTTTCGAAATGAGAAAAGGGGGACCATTAGATAGGAGAGAAGCCGCATTCAAAGCTTCAGGAAAAGGAGATTACAATGAGTCAGGAAATATGTCAGAAGGAGAGGAAGAATCAAACTTTGTCAAGAACCTTCAATGAGGTTCTGGAAGATTCAGAGGTAGGTTACCTTTCAAATGTTTTGCTTGTGGAAGAGTCGGTCACTATGCAGCCAAGTGTCCTCATAAAGATAAGCTTGAAAAAGGTAAGGAATCAGTTAGATGGAATAGAAAACAGAATGTAAGTAAGAAGAGCTATTATACACATGAAGACAGTGATGGATTTTCAATTAGTGATGAAGAAGAACAATATAATGATTATAGCCTTTTGATGGCTTTTGAAGATGATGATTTCTTAGATGCTATAGATGAAGATGATCTCTATGAAGAAATTTCTAAACTTAAAATATGTTTAGAAGAAAAGAGTATGATCATAGATACTCTGACATTCTAACTTGTTGAAAGAGAAAAACACAATGAAAAGTTAGAATGTGAAATTGTGGGACTTAGAAAAGATATTGAGAAAACAAAAGCTCTTAATCTTAGATTTGCTAAAGGATCTGAAACTTTAGATGAGATTATCAAAGTGCAGCGTTCTCCTCTAATCAAGATAGGTCTTGGATATTCTGAAGAAGCATCTCAAGCACAAAAGCCATCCACCTCCAAAATTTATCTAGATGCAGAAAGGAGAAGTGAACAGGTAGACAATTGACAGCAAAGGCATAAAGCAGATCACCAGGTAAATCAAGGTCAATCTACTTCAAGGATGAACAGAGGTCACTAAGTAAATCGGGGGCAATATACTTCAAGGATGAACAGAAGTTACAACCAACCACAAGTAAATCATTCTCAATTTTCCTATGGAAGCTACAATGACCTGGACGATAGGTTTGATAATCGCAGGAATTTCTTCAATGGCCAATGTTTCTCTTGTCATAACTTTGGACACAAAGCTGCTCAATGTGTTGCCCACAAGACCATCATGACTAGAGAAGCACGAAATCAAAGGAGTGTGACTGGGATCATGAAAAGGACTTATGATAACTTTTTTGCTCTTGAAAATGAAATAGAATGTTCTATTTGTAACAACTTCGATCATGAAGATTCTGAATGCAGGAGTAGGTTTCGGCAAACAACTCAGAAGGAGCAAGCTTCATTGAGTCCCAAAACATGGAGAAAGAAAGAACCGCAACTAGAAAGATGTGAAATAGCCTTATATGCGGAAGGATAGGAAAATCAGTGGTACATCAATAGTGGATGCTCGAAACATATGACAGGTGATAAAGAAAAACTTCAGCCATATAGTGCCTTAGCAAAGGAAAGGAAGGTCTCATTTGGAAATGACACCCCTGCACTCATAAAAGGTAAAGGTTCTGTTCTTTTGAAAGAAAAGGTCAAAGCTAGAAATGTTATGTATGTTGATGGCTTAAAGCATAATCTATTGAGTGTCAGTCAAATGTGTGATCAAGGAAATGAGGTAATATTTTGATCAAATGGATGTATTGTTCGTGATATAGGAGAAACAGTGATCAAAGGCATAAGAACTCCAAATAATTTATACATACTCAAGGGAGAACAACAACAATGCTATCTAAGCAAGAATGATGAACACTGGCTATGACACAAAAGATTGGGGCATCTAAGCTTCTCTTAGATAAGGAAAGCATGCAAATATTAGGCGGTTCGTGATCTCTCTGACATCAGAATTCTAGACAATACAATATGCAAATCATGTCAGTTTGGTAAGCAAACCAGAACCAATTTCCCTGAGAAGGAAGGATCAACTAGTAAGCCACTTGAACTTGTCCATATTGATGTATGTGGTCCATCCAGGAAAAGGTCACCTCGAGGAGAAGAATACTTCATATTGTTCATTGACGACTTTTCCAGGATGTATTGGATAGGACTTCTAAAGCATAAAGACGAAGCTTTCGAAAAGTTCAAAGCATTCAAAGCCTTGGTTGAAAACGAATCAGATCGCAGAATCAAGTGCCTAAGGTCTGATCGAGGAGGGAAATTTACCTTGGATGAATTTTTCTATTTTTGTGAAGAACATGGAATAAGAAAGGAATTCTCTACTGCAAGGACTTCTCAGCAAAATGGAGTAGTGGAAAGGATGAATAGAATGGTTCAACAAATGGCTCATGCTATGCTTGATGAGTCTGGAACTCCCGCAACCTTCTAGGGTGAAGCTACATTTGCTGCAGTTACTATTCTCAACAAGACAAACGTCGGGGTGAACAACACTCAAACTCCTCATGAAATTTGGTATGATAAGACTCCTACAGTAAAATACTTCAAAATTTTTGGAAGCAAATGTTACATCAAAAGTACTGATGAAAACCCTGGCAAGTTTGAACCTAGAGCAGATGAAGGCATTCTCCTTGGTTACTCTTCCCAAAGCAAAGGATATAAGTGTTACAATAAAAGACTTGGAAAATTTGTTGAAAGTATTGATGTAGTGGTTGATGAAGAAGGAAACAATCCAAGGCAGGTAAAATCTGAAGATTTCGAAGATGATGAGGACTATCCTTCAACATCAAATCAGACTTATTGATGAAGAAGAAAACCTATTGAGGCACCAGAAAGAACAGGATAAGGGTAGAAGAAAAGACTCCATCCAGGTACGTTCAGAAGAATCATCCAGAAAACTCAAAATTTTGGGGCAAAAGAGGCAGGTGTACCAAACAAGAAGAACTATTTCAGAAGCTTCAAGCTATCTAGCATTGCTCTCCTCCACTGAACCATGAAATGTAAGTGAAGCATGCAAAGATGAATGTTGGGTCAAGGCCATGAATGAAGAACTTGAGTAGATTGAAAAAGAATAACACTTGGGAGTTGGTTCCTAGACCAAAATGATAAGAATGTCAATAGGACAAAAGGATATTCAAAACAAGTTGAATGAAAAATGGAGATGTTATTAGAAACAAAGCCAGACTTGTTTGTAAAGGGTATGCTCAACAAGAAGGTATAGACTTTGAAGAAACTTTTGCACCAGTTGCTAGACTTGATGCCATAAGAATGTTCCTTGCTCTTTCTAGCTTTCAGAAGTTCAAAGTATATCAAATGGATGTGAAATCTGCCTTTTTAAATGGAGACTTAGAATAAGAAGTGTATATTGAGCAGCTAGATGGATTCATCCTTGGAAATGATCCAAAACTTGTATGCAGACTTAAGAAGGTACTCTATGGTCTTAAACAGGCTCCAAGGGCTTGGTATTTTTGTTTGGACAAATACCTCCATCAACAAGGTTTTTCAAAAGGATCAACAGATAGCAATCTATATATAAAAATTGACAATGATAAATTGCTAATACTTCTTGTGTATGCTGATGATATCATCTTTGGTAACAATGAAGAAACCATGAGTCAAAAATTTGCGTTGGTGATGCAGAAATAATTTGAAATGTCTTTACTTGGTGAGCTCACATATTTTCTTGGTCTACAAGTCCAACAAAACAAATACGACATCTTTCTATCACAAACCAAGTACCTCAAGCAGATCTTGAAGAAATATGTGATGGAGGATTCGAAACCAATATGTACCCCTATGGTAACAGGATGCAGCATCAACACAAACGATGAATCAACAACAATGCATCAACCAACCTATAGATCCATGATTGGAAGTCTGCTCTATCTGACAGGTACCCGACCAAACATTATGCATGCAGTGGGAATAGTTGGAAGATTCCAAGCAAATCCAAAGGAAGCACACCTTTAGGCAGTTAAGAGGATTTTCAAATATCTTCAAGGAACACAAAACTATGGCTTATGATATCCTAGAGATACAAATCTCACACTTCATGCATATATAGATGCCAATTGGGCAGGAAGCGTGGATGACAGGAAAAGCACTAGTGGTGGTGCATTCTTTATGGGTTCTAGATTAGTATCTTGGTTCAACAAGAAACAAAGTTCAATTGTATTATCTACAGCTGAAGCAGAATATGTGGCTGCTGCATCTTGTTGCACACAACTCCTTTGGATGATGCAAACATTGCAAGACATTCAAATCACTTGTACTCCACCTATCTCCATTTTTTGTGATAATACAAGTGCAAATCAGTATTTCAAAAAATCCACATCATGCATTCAAATACCAAGCACATACCTATCAAATATCATTTTCTCCGGGAACAAGTGCTTGAACAAAAGGTCAAATTGGAGTATGTCCCCTCCAAGGAACAAGTTGCTGATATATTCACCAAACCACTGCCTAGGGAGACATTTGAATACCTCAGACAGAAGCTGGGAGTAGTTGATGCATCATCTTGCTGTTGAAATTATCTATTTCAGAGAACAATGGTTGTACACGAGTTTCATGAAGCGTATCCGTGTACATACACTGGTTTCTGTGGATACAGTCACGTATATGTTGGTTTGAAGAAAAACAGTGGGGCCAGACTCAAGATGAAAAGAGTCTGATATGGATCTGACAGAAACCATCTAGCACAGGTTCAGGGGGGAGCATATACTTCTAATAATGCATTGTTGGCATTATTTTAGAAGATCTTGGATCAATTTCACAGATGTTTTTGTTCAGTTGGAACAGGTGCAAAGGAAGATCATGGTTGCCGGTCTGAATGATGATTGATAGATGCTGCTGATGTTAGTTGTTGATGACTATCATAGTCTTGTCTTAGATAATTAGTCTCTATGTCATGTATTTCTTTTATTATCAAGGTCATGTAATGGCCTATGTTGGTTTCCCCCTTATGTCTAGGATGGATGATGTAATAATCTTGTTTTATCATGTGTAAACTTTTGGTGTATCTCCACTTGGTTGGGTGGATGACTCAATATTGGTATATCCCCACTTGGTTGGGAGATGGATGTATGTATAGAGTCTTTGGTGATAGGAAGGTCATTTATGATGTATAAAGTCATGTTCCTTCTTGTAGAACATCTTTTTTCACACCTTGTCTACAGTCAGGGGGAGCATGGATAGCACAACAGAGCAGAGACTTCAACATGTACTTAGGGGGAGCATAACCCTTGGCACTTGATGACAAAGGGGGAGAATGACTTTGAGTGACTTGGGGTTGCCATCAAGTCCAAAGGGGGAGATTGTTGGCATTATGACACAGGTTTGGCACTATGACACAGGTGTTGTCCTTGATGGCAACTCACTCAAATGACAGATTTGTTAAGTAAACTTGACTCGGATAGAATCAAAGGAGGTTAAACAGTGATGGTTTTGGGGCACATGGTATTGTGCACCCATGGTATTCTGCCCGTGGTATTATATGTAATGGAGCCAATAAAAGGCTGGAAGGACTTGATTGTAAGGTAAGGGCCTGGAGGTGAGAAGTGAAGGCTCACTTGGCCGAATTGGCCAGGGTTTTTGCCAAGGATAATGAAATTTCATTATGATCGGGTTTTTCCTTGGATTTGGGGTTTTCCCAGATAAACATGTGTGTTTATGTGTTTATGGTTGCTGCTGGTTATTTTTATATTTGTTTCTCTCAGTAATTCTCTGTAATTAATTTGTGTTCTTGGGTAAATTTCTTAACAATTGGTATCAGAGCCATGGTTAAGGGTTTGGAATTCGAACGTACGCCTATGCAGTGAAGGATTTATTTTTGGCTTCAAAACCTAATCTAAATGCAGCCAGAACATGGTTCTAGAAACACTCAGATAGGGCACTATGCCAACACTGAATGTGTGAGATGTTGTAGTCGTTGCAGCTAGTTCAAATCGGGTTGAGAGTTGTATATTGCAATCTGTGGATTGACCAAGGGAAAATAAGACGCTGGGTACCTGTGTACGTTGAGTACACATATCGTGTGATCAGTGCATATGTTATGATCCGATTTATCAAAGGCTGGATTTGCAAGCCTACGGAAGCATCGAGGTAATGACAAGTGAAGAACATTGTGAGAATATTTTGAATGTCAACCGAAAGAGAAGAGAGGATGGATCAAAATCACAGCAACAATTAAAAAAAAAAATTAATGGATTCAAAATTATTGCATGTAAATGGGCATACTACTGTAAAACCTGGTAAGGCATGTGTACCTCTGGGTAATCACTGGTAAATCTGGGTTAGACCTAGGTGATAGGGGCGATGTCGGGTTAACAATACCCCCGATAAAAACTTTGAGGGGGGTAAGAGCTAGAGTGAGCGGGATTGTCTCACTTAGCAGGATTGGCTAGAGTTAGTCAAGGAACCCCAAGTCAAGTTTAAGGGGGGAATTGTTAAGTAAACTTGACTCGAATAGAGTCAAAGGAGGTTAAACAGTGATGGTTTTGGGGCACATGGTATTGTGCACCCATGGTATTCTGCCCGTGGTATTATATGTAATGGAGCCTATAAAAGGCTGGAAGGACTTCATTGTAATGTAAGGGCCTGGAGTTGAGCGGTGAAGGCTCACTTGGCCGGATTGGCCAGGGTTTTGGCCAAGGATAATGAAATTTCATTATGATCGGGTTTCCCCCGGATTTGGGGTTTTCCCAGATAAACATGTGTGTTTATGTGTTTATGGTTGCTGCTGGTTATTTTTATATTTGTTTCTCTCAGTAATTCTCTGTAATTAATTTGTGTTCTTGGGTAAATTTCTTAACAAGATCACAGTTTAGGCTCTCAGAATGAAAGAAAAAGAGATATACGCAGGTTCCTCTTAACCAAGTCGCGTATACACGCGGGTTAGACAATCAAAAGGCGTGTATACATATGCACACACTTTCATGCAAGGAAAAGCACATACATGTGGGAAAACTTATTTTTAGTCCATGGTATTTGGTCATTGGTATTTGAACCTATGGCTTTGGACCATGATATCTCGTCCAATGTATTGAACCCAGGTATTGCGCCCCCAAGTATTGGTTCTAAATGGTTTTGGACCATGGTATTGAGTAAGGCCTAAGATTATAAAAGGGGAAGGAGATCATTAGGCAAAGGCATTCACTCAAGTATTGAATATCTAATGAAGAGCAAGATCTAGAATACTGGTGATTGGGTTGTGGTGCATAGCTGGATCTGGGTTAAGGAGGAACCTGAGCGCTAGAAGATGCATAAGTTCTATTGTTGGGTCAAGATCTTAAGGCTTGAATAATAGTATCTTTGTGTTATTTTGATCTGTTATATTTGGCGCATGACTTGATCTATAAATATGATCATCTGGGTATAACTGACGTTTGAATAAGTGAAAAGGGTAAATTATCTTTTATAGATCTGTACGCAGGTTCGGCACAGTAGAGGGGTGTATACACGCTATTTAAGTAAGTTAAAATAGCGTATACACTGGTTGGCCTTAATACAGAAGCATATGCACGTAGGTTCTACATATTGAAGTAGCGTACATCTCATGAAATATGTTTTAGCTACTTTTGTTTATTGCTGTAGTGTTTTGGGTTCAAGATTGGTTTCTGGTTACTATTAATGTATTCTGGTTACAACATTCAGAGAAGTAATTGTTTGATTCAGTTTTGATTGAAGCAAAGGAGATTGGTTGATGTAGATGTATTTGATGTTTGATTATTGTCATTAATGGATCCAGTCTAAAAATTTATGAAACGTGGTCCCTGGAAGAAAGAGAAGGTTGTAGCCTTCTATAGGTCAACACCTACGTATTAGTATATTAGCTAGTACAAGAGCTAAGGGGGTTGTAGCTCCCTTCCAGTAGAAGCTGGAGAACGAGAGAAGGTAGTAGCCTTCCGCAGGTAGAAGCCTGCGTACTGGTATAAGACTGCACCTGTACAGAAATATTGTAAAACGAAGTTTCTTATTAAAAGAAGATAAAGACAAATTGCAGTAGGTGGTTTTCACCCACATTGGGTTTCCACCTTATATCTTGTGTCCATGTGTGTGATGGTCTGTTCTGTTTTACTGCACATGTTTACTGTTCTTATGGTTAATGAAGTTGTGATGCACTAATTAAAGATCAACATTGAATGAATCATAAGGTTACTGATATACGCTGGTTACTTTAGACATAGTAGCGTATATATGTAGTTTCTCATAACTGAAGTAGCATATACAAATCTGATTGTGAAATGAAAAATAATTGATTTGATAATGCTGATTCACCCCCCCGCCCTCTCAGTATTATTTCCAACACAAGATAACTTTTAGTGGAGGTTGACGGCTTCTGTGATTGAGATGCTTCTTCAGTATATCAAAGACCTGTCTTTATCAGAGGAGAACGCTGCACTTTGATAATTTCATTTAAGGTTTGTGATCCTTTAGCAAATCTAAGATTGAGAGCTTTTGTTTTCTCAAGATCTTTTCTTAGACCCACAATTTCGCATTCTAGTTTTTCATTGTGTTTTTCTCTTTCAGCAAGATGGTATGTCAAGGTATCTATAATCATATTCTTTTCTTCTAAACAGATTTTGAGTTTAGAGATTTCTTCATAAAGGTCATCTTCATCTAAAGCATCCAAGAAATCATCATCTTCATAAGCCATCAGAAGTCTATAGTCATTACTATTTCTATCTTCATCACTATTTGATAAACCATCGCTATCTTCATGAGTATAGTAGCTCTTTTTACTTAAACTTTGTTTTCTATTCCATTTTGCAGGTTCCTTCCCTTTATCATTTTTATCTTTATGAGGAAATTTGGCAGCATAATGACCGACTCTACCATAGGCAAAACATTTGAAAGGTAGTTTACCTCTGAATCTTCCGCAACCCCATTGAAGCTTCTTAACAAAGTTTACTTCCTCTTCTTCTTCTGAAATATGTCCTGATTCATTGAGTTCTTCTTTTCCTTTCGCTGAAGCTTTAAATGCGGCTTCTCTCATATTTGAAGGACCTCCTTTTCTCATCTCAAAGGCAGTTAAGATTCCGTGAAGTTGTGTCATAGTAATAGTCTGTAGATCTTGCTTTTCTTCTATGGCAGATACTTTTGATTCAAATTTAGCAAACAATGATCTTAAAACTTTTTCAACTAAGGCAACTTCCTTTATCTCTTCATCCAGATTCTTCATGCAATTAACAACCTCATCTATACGTAAGAAGTAACTAGCTATACTTTCATCATTGTGCATCTTGAGAGTTTCATATTGAATTCTGAGAGTTTGTAGTTTAGCAAGTTTTACCTGAAAGTCTCCTTCCTAGCTTAGAACGATTTTGTCCCATATTTCTTTGGCTGATTTGAGCTACATAACTTTGACAAACTCTGATTGTGACGGACTTCCCAGTAATGTATTGACAACCTTGGCATTGGTTTCATATTGCTTTTTACTTGTCGTATCTGTAGGAATTGCTGATGGAAATGTATATTCTCCTTCCACGATTTCCCAGACATCTGTTCCAAGAGATTGAGGATAGGGTGTGGTTCTTACCTTCCAATAAAAAAAGTTGCTCCCATTAAAGATTGGCGGTCTGACGGATCCCCTGCTTTTTTGATTACTCATGATGATGGATCTTCCTTCAAGCGATCAATCTTCTTCTGAAGGACCTACTTTGATACCAATTGTTGGAAATAATACTAGGGAGGTGAATTAGTATTATCGGATCAATAATATAATTTTCAAAAATTGATTTGTATACGCTACTTCAACGCAGTGAACTAGCGTGGATCTGTACTTAATGCAACTAGCGTATATGCAGAGATCTTTAGATTTACCCAAATTATCATGTATTGAACTTTAATCAGTATATTAGGAATTCATTAAACAGTGTAGTAAAAGCATAATAAAGCATCACACATAAGAAACACACAAGAACACCAAGATATAAGGTGGAAACCCAATGTGGGTAAAAACCACTTGCTGCTGTCGTCTCTGTCTTCTTTTAATAATAAGAAAATTCTGTTTACAATTTTTGTACTGGTGCAATCTTATACCAGTATGCAGGCTTCTACCTGCAGAAGGCTACAACCTTCTCTCATTCTCCAGCTTATAATAGAAGGGAGCTACAACCCCCTAGCTCTTGTACTAGATGATATGTTTACTAGTACGTAGGTGCCGACCTACAGAAGGATACAACCTTCTCTTTTCCACTAGGGACCACGTTTCATAAATTTTCAGACTGGATCCATCAACACCATCATTCAATCGTCAAATATATCTGCATCAACCAATCTCCTTTTGAACCAACCACAATTGAATCAATCAATCACTTTGATAACCCATCAATCTGATCATTCAGAATGTTGTCACCAGAATACAGTAACCAGAACCGAAGCCAGAACTCAGAACACTACAACAACAAACATAAGCAACTAAAACATATTTTATAAGGTATACGCTACTTCCATGTGTCAAACCTGCGTGCATATGCGCTTTCCTCAAAGCGAGCCAACGTACAGATCTGCAAATCAAATTTATGATGTATCCACTGCTTTGATATGCAAAACCAACGTGTATATGCTCCTTTTCTAAAGTGAACCTGTGTATAGATCTGTAAATGATGATTTAAACATTACAACTATTCCAGACTTTAGTCATACCCAGATCATCATATTTATGGACTACAACATGCGCCAGTTATTCAGATACATGATCAAACCACATAAAGATAATTCGCTTCAAGCCTTAAGATCCTGATACATCATTAGATCTTATCCTTCATCAAACGCTAAGGTTCATCCTTGGTTCAGATCCAACAATGCACCATAACCCAATAACCTGCATACTAGAACCCACAATTCATCAGATATTCGATACTTGCACACCTTGGCCTAATGATATTCTCCTCCTTTTATAGTTTTAGGCCTTTTTCAATACCATGGACCAAAACCACTCAGGACCAATACCTTGGACCAAATATCTAGGGTTAATACATCGGACCAAATACTTCGGACCAAAAATTTAGTTTTCCAAGGTATACGCGCTTTTCCTTTTGTGAAAGTGCGTGTGTACATATACGCGACTTGTATATAGTGAACCTGCGTGTTTACGCAGCTTGGTTAATGGTGAACCTGCATATACCTCTCTTTCTTCATTCTGTGAAGACTGATCTGTCATTCTTTGTTGTTTACCTGCTATACTGTGATCTTTCATCTGAGTGAGTTGCCTTCTGAATTGATTCCTTGAAGCTGCCCTGCATTTCATCACATCTGTAAACACTACTATCATGCATTCTGTCACATCTGATATCTCTTCTGTAGATTCATCTAGTTACCATATACAAGTGAGTTGTTCTGCTACAAGTGGGTTGCCATCAAGTACAACACATACATCATAATGCCAACAGTCTCAACTGGGTCTTTCTCATAATCAACATGCATGAGTTTTTGATGAGGGAATCTTCAGTTAACTAGAGTAGCACTAGTTAATGCATTATTGCACCAAATGACTGTTAAATCACTATTAGTTCCTCAAACATTTTGGAACTAATTTAACTAAACTTAACTCAATGAACTGATTTATCTAATTACAACTCACAATTAACTCATCCTGGACCCCTATAATCTAGGGAGAACATATACATAACTTCATAAAGACTTCCAACTCAAAATTCCTAACTTAACTAAGTCAAACTCTAGTTAACTATTACAAGTTGCTAGAGAATAAAATTCAATTTTAATTCTCAATTTAATTCAAGGACAAATTAAACATGAATTTCTAGATTCTATTTTTAACATTTCTTGTTGCTATTTTCAACACTTTCTCTCAATAAGAAAGGAATTCAACTCGATCCCGATCCTGAACCTTTGGCATGTTCTGCATGCAACACTTCTCTCTAGTGTTGTTGCTAAAACAACTCTAGAAACAAAAAAAAAAAACATCCAACCTGAATCAGTATGATGCATCTACCATTAAGTCTCTGACTGTTATTACCTTTGTCGACTGAAAACTCTGCGCTTCTGTTGACTCTTCCTTTCTGCACTATTGTCAACCCTCTCTCTGCTCTTTAGTACTGCTCTAGCATTTGTCACTCTGATCTCTGACTGCATCAATCCCATTGATTCCTCCCACTACTATGTACTTTGAGCTCCCGTAGAAAGGTACGATCCATGAGATAAAACCTCTCAATGGACCCTGCCAAATTTCAGCCCTCTTGGGACTATCACTTTGCATTGCCCCACCTCACACCTAGAGGTATGGTTGCATGTGATCCTTCAACCCACTTGGCTCAGAATTCTCCCCTATTGGAGGTCTCTGCATGACTGGATGCCTCCACTTGGTCTCCTCTCAGCTTCTCCAATTGTGGCTACTCCAAATTGTCTGAGACTGCTTCTTCCCTGCTTGAGTGGATCTTTTCACTTGGTCTCCTCTCAGCTTCTCTAATTGTGGCTACTCCACAATTTCCTCAAGCTACATCTGAGGCTTCTTCTGGGGTTGCATGTTGAGAGGTAATTTACTCTCCGTCTAAACCACCAAGTCTCTAACCTTTGCCTTGCTCCTCAAGGATTTGCATGCATCTTGAAACTCAAGATCATACAGGTTCTTGACCCATGCATTAATCTGTTTCACCTGTCTCGTGGTGATGTGTCTAAGGAAAACCTTTCCCTTACTAAAAACCACATCATAGCCATGGTCTTCCAATACTGCGACTGAAATAATATATATATATGGCTAACCTAGGAGAAACCTTAATGGTGATATAACAGTGCCCTTGGTATATATATATATATATATATAGAAAGAGAGAGAGAGAGAGAGAGAGAGAGAGATCATGATCCACATGTATTAGAGCAACCAACATAACTCTTATAATTGATACACCATCATCATTAACATTGATGTGACTTCACAACTTTCTAAGATTTGTAAGAGTAATGTGATAGAAGTATTTGATGAACAACCTAACATTAATATATAACATTGATATATTGGAACACGAGTTAAGGTTTTATAGAAGCCATTATTACAGTTGGCAGTGGTCCTTTGAAGTATGATACCTTTGTCGACATTCTCGTGAAAATAACAACAACTGCGATGAATCGATATAGTGAGCTTTAAATGTAAGACAATACCTTATGTGACAGTGCAATAACAGTGTAACAAAAACTATCTCATAATACCTTTAATATTCTAGAAAAACTTGACTTTGTATTGAGAATTATGTTGCGACAAGATAAGTAGTTTGCATGTTTTTGTTGCAATAGTTGGAACCATTTAAGTTTGGGCATAAGACATATTGGATACATCTAGGAATGAGTCGTTGTACTAGAAGCATTGTGATTGATACAACTTTCAACGTTGGTACAACAACATTGATTTAGGAAACTGCTCCATGAATCCTCTAATACATATTTATTCATGAACATTGTAGTGTTTGTATTGAGAGCATCAATGGTTGTTATATAGGGACATTGACCATTGCATGATACAAAGATTAGATTAATTAATTATCACAAAGTAGTGAATTTGTTGAGGTTTTGGTACAACTAAAGTTTGCTATGCAATTTGTGCAGTGGTTTGATTTGGCTCTGTGATTGAGACGAGGCAGGATTGTGTTTGAGGTATGATTGTGTAGTGGTCATTTTGAGTAGTGTTTGAGCAGTGAGGTTTCCAAGTCTTGTCAGTGATAAATCTATCGAGCATAGCAACATAAATTCCATTATAGTTTATTTATCTTGATTCAGAGCACATGGGGATCTAGTGTGAAAATTGTGAAATGTGGTTTGTTGGCTCTTCAGGGTGGCATGGTGGTGCAAGGCAGGTGATTGGAGTCACCTTCAGGTTGGAGCCTGAGAACAGTTTAGGGTGGCAGGGTAGTGCTAGGGAAGATTGTAGCCTACACAGGGCGTTGGATGATTCATTCAATTGCAGCAGGTAGATAGGGTGTTGGAGCATCCACTAGGTTGGAACTTGATATCTAAGGTGTTGGAGCATCCTTTAGGTTACAATTGGTAAACAGGGTGTTGGACTATCCTATAGGATGGAGCCTTTAAATCAGGGGTTTGGGGCCTCCTTTAGTTGGAGCTGAAAAATTGATGTAATTATATTGAAGACAAATATTAACAAGTGTTATGTGGTTTTTGACCTAGAGGGGGTTTTCCACCTAAATAACTATGTGTCTACTGTCTTGATTATTGTGCATTGTTGAATGGTGTTGTTAACTATTTATGTTGATGAAATGTTAAATATAATTAATGCTTTGAGAGATTAAAAATATGAATTGATAAGAAACATTGATTCACCCCCTCTCAGTGTTTCCAACAAATATTGCTTTATTCAGATGAAGTGTTGCATATTTCAACGTCTTTATAGTGCCCATAATGGTTGGCTATGGATCAATAGTGTGTTGAAATATTGATGTCATGTTACAAAATGATTGTTCCTTAAAATCGCATGTACTCACTAGGATGGTTGGAATGAGTTGGTAGTGTCAAAATATTGACATAATATCACAAAAATGTTTATTCATTACAGTGCCATGTGTTCTCCAAAATGTGTTGGAACAAAGACAATAAACAATTAGTGAAAAATGTGATGTAATTGTGACAACATTATTCCTATGATAGAAAATTCCATCTTTCGACATGATGATGTCAAAGTTAGTGTCTATTAGAGTGTTGGAATTAGTACCAAATTTCAAACAACCAAAAAAAACGGTCAAATCATACTTTTTTCTATTTAGTATAGCAAAGATTTGTAGATTATAAGACTTGGCAACCTTATAATGATATACAACATATAGAGTAATCATACAAAAGATATAACACATGCCCAACAACTATCATAAAAAAATAGAATTATAGAAATAAAAAATAACTCTTAAATCTATTAATCTTTTTTATAATTATATTAGATTAAAAAATATTTCAATTTAGTTTAAATACAAAAAAATAAATTCAAAAATAATGTAACAAAAACTAACGGATTAAAATTAAAAAACGTTAATAAAAAAAATACCAAAATTGATTTCATAAGAGAAATCTAAAACATGAAATAGAAATTCCTTACCACCATCTCAAAATTAGCCTCTTAAGTTGTTTCCTTCATTTCAAAACTCAATAAACAAAATGTTCATCCCACTTCTTTCATCCTACTTCAAATAACTTTTTCAAAAACAATTTGACTAATTTTTCTAGCTTGCACTCCTCTTCTCTTCGAGGTCTTCCTCTTGCTCACTTAGGACCTGACCTTTAAAATTTCCCTTTTTAAATAAACTTTGAAAAAGTTTGAAGTGGGAAAAAGGTATTGCTTCAGTGTGGACCTAATGTTAATACTTATTTTTCCAACTTTTTAGAATGTTTTTCAATCTTATGAACTAAAAAGTTCATTTTGTTTTTTTCAATTTTTTTTCCCAAAGTGTTCTCTATCTCTACTTTTTATTGATGGATCATTCTCTCTAATCTACATAAGAGTCTTCAAAAGTTTCTCATTACTTGCTCTATTGCATAGAAAGCTTATGAAGAGCCTTATGGAGAGCCAAATGAGGGTAAATGAGGTTTCAGTGTTATATCTTCAATAAAATTCAAACCTTTAAACACTACAACCCAAAATATTTGATGCTTCTTTGACTATCTCGAGTTATGCATTCCCGAAAACATAAATCAACTTCAGTTTCCTGCATTTCCTTTTTTTTTTTTAAAGCAATCCGATGTCAATGATTCTCTTGTTGTCAGCTTTGTATACCATCTTATCATAAATATTAGTTTTTGTTTCTTGTGAAAGTATATTCTTTTTTAAGAATGGAGACTTGCAATGCAGGTCCCTTTAGCTCAAAATATTTTAATTAAAAAAATAAAAATAAAACTCTATATATTATATTGAAAAACTGTATTTTATAACAATAAAAAATATAGTTTATCTTGTTTATGTGAGATTTTTCGGCGAAAATCACATGAGAAACCATTTGTGATTTTCGCCGAAAATTTTCTCATAAACTTGATATGGATCACAGAAGCCTCAACTCTACAATAGTTTATCTTATTTGTGTATTTTACCAATTCAACATGTTTTTATAAACTTTTGTTTATATTTAGTTTGGATGCATCATTTTCTCTTTGTTGTATCTTATTTATAATTACTTTTGTAAGTGTATCTTATCTGTGTATTTTACCAATTCAACATGTTTTTATAAACTTTTGTTTATATTTAGTTTGGATGCATCATTTTCTCTTTGGTGTATCTTATTTATAATTACTTTTGTAAGTGTTAGCTCAAATGCAATTACGTGAAACAATGTAATATTTTCATATCCATAACATGTTTTTCAATTAGACAAGCCACGGTCTCTACTATCTCTAATTTTATTTTTTCATGAATTTTTTTTTACAATTCTCTATTTTTTTTTATTATATGCAAAAAGATCCAAGTCTACAATCTCTTCTTATATGGTCATCTTTGAATCATGAATCATTACATTCCCAAGGCTCCCAAGGGTGATTATTTCTTCAATTTTAGTATTCTTTCCCTCATAAAAAACTATAGGTACTTTATCTAGTGTTCAATTATCAATATTTTTTTTTACAGAAACGGATAGAGGGTCTATTAAATACTTGGCCTTAATGCCAAAAATTAGATTACAAAAGGTGAGTATGATTCCCCAAGAACTGCGCAACCATGCAAGGCCATGACCTTTATGCTTAGCTCGCATCTCTTTTTGCCTGCTACTATGTAGTCTATTTCTGAGATTTTCCCAACTTTATGGGTACATACAAACTGCTTTAACAAAATGCAGTAAAACATGACAACTATCTAAATTAAGGAATTGATTCCCATGATTCTTGTCCTCCTCTGAGTAAGGCTCCAACCGTAAGGAGGGCAGCTTTGTTGGCTTCAATATCCGCCTCCTTATTATTAGCTCTCAACACATGATAAAAATTCAACTTCTGGAAAGAGTCTCTAAGATCTGTTACTCTGAAAATCATCCTTGCAAGCCTTAGATCCGTTGGCTTAGAATGAGTCACCATAATATTAATTAGTACCTGGGAGTCCCCTATTACATTTGCCTCCCTGATGTTCAACATTTTCATAATCTTGAGACCTTGGAAAAGAGCCAAAGCCTCAGCTTGTATGCTAGAATCTATGCCCAGACCCCAGGCGAAACTGTGTATCCTTATGCCATCAGATTCAAAATGATGCCTCCAGCGCCAGCTCTTCCAGGATTGGCCTTTGCAGCCTCGTCAAAAAAGAGGGAGAATCTCTACTAATTTATGGCCCAGTCTTTGAATTCATTTGCTGAAAGTCTTATTTGCCAATCTTTGAGGAGGGAGATACTGTTTGCACTATTTTGGAACTGGAGTCCAAGAAAGGAGCCCCAATTTATATCTTGCTGACTGAGATTTAAGTCATCTTTAATATCTCTCGGATTCTCTTTAAGATGGCTTTTAATCTTGATTTCCACCAACTTGGCCTTCTGTTCATAGCTTCTGAAAATCCTTTTATTTCTCTCTAGCCAAACCTGCCAAAAAATTATTTTAGGGAGAGCAGTCCAAGCAGCTCTGATGATTTTGTTTTTTGGGGGAGTCCCGGGATACCTTTGTAGCCATTTAGTAAAAATATCAGGGATGGAGGAAGGCAACACGATGTTGAAACTCATAGGTCCTAACAATTCTGTCCAAATCTGCAAAGTAAAGGTGCATTCAAGCATCAGATGAACTACGCTTTCCTATTTTACCTTACAAAGGCTGCACCTTGAAGGACCATGAAAACCACGTTTCTGGAGGTTATCGTCTGTCAAAATTTTGGAATGACAAAGCATCCAGCTGAAGAAGTCGATTTTAGGCAAGGTGGGATAATGCCATATCCCTTTCCAAGGTTCAAGGTTTGTGGCCACATGGTGACGCTCACATAGCTTGGCGTAACCATGAGCAATAGAGTATCCGCCAGTCTGCGTACCCCATCCTTTTGTGTCCCTTTTTCGAGCCAGCAAAGGAGACAGGCCGTGGAGCTTGGAAATCAGGGTCTCACGCTCCATAGAAAGCTCTAGGGGAGTTTGAAGATTCCAGCTAGCCCAGCGAGAGTTTTGCCAAGCTAAAATGTCCCATAGAGTTCGCAAACCAGCCTCATTCATCCATCTGCGCAACATTTGGAGTGAACGATAGTCTCCCAGAGGCTCGTTATTCAAAATTTTATCTATCCAGAGGTTGATCCTTTTTCCATTACCAAGAACCCAGAAGTCATGATCTTTGATGAGAGAGCAAGCTTTGCTGCAAAGCTTCAGAAGGATGTATTTGTATGCTTCTTAGGGTGATCTAGGCAGTGAGAACGCTAGCCTTTGAAGTATTTTTTCCAGAGAGCTAATTGAGCCTAGCCAGGTTTAGGGGCAATAATTCTCCAGATTAATTTAGCTCCCCTTGCTACATTATGGTAGCCAAGATTCTTGAAATTCAAGCCTCCTTCCAATAGTGGTTTGGAGATACATTCCTAGTTGACTAGCTGAATTTTTTTCTCGTTCTGTTTGCCCCCCTTCCAAAAGAATTTTCGGATGGTCTCCTCCATTTTTCTGAGAATGCCAGTTGGAGCGAGAAGGATAGAAAACTGAAACAGGGGGAGACTGGAAATAATAGCTATGTTAAGCTAGGAATAACCCCAGGCAAGCAGCTTGTTCTTGAATTTCTCCAATTGGGGGAGCCAATCTCTATTGTAAGCTTTTTTGAGAAAAACCGGGAGGCCCAAATACTTGAAGGAAGCCCAATTTGAGGATGCTGCAAAACCAAAGGTTCTGGATATGGAGTTGAGCAAGCTGGAAGTGATGTTCCAGCAATAGATATGGCATTTTCCTTTGTTTATACTGCTTCCCGATACCAAACAAAACTCATCCAAAGCTTTTTTAAATCTGGAGGCAATAATCCTAGAAGCTGCTCCCAATAGCAGCGTGTCATCCGCGAAAAGAGCGTGATTAATGGTTTTCACACCCCTTGCTATACAGAGTCCATCAATATCTTGATCTGCTCTTTTTTTGTCTAGGTAAAAACTGAGGACAGAGGCTTGAAGAACAAATAAAAGAGGTGAGAGAGGGCACCCCTGCCTGAGCCCTCTCGTGGCTTTGAAAAAGCCAGCAGCTCTGCCATTAATTAATGGGGCAATCCAAGGCTCCGAGATGCAAGCTCAAATCCAATTTATAAAATTCTCACCAAATCCAAGTTTATGTAAGACTTTCAGCAGAAAACAATGTTTAACTCTGTCAAAAGCATTTGCTAGATCAAGTTTGACAACCATACCTTTTTCATTGTGACTCAAGCTTGAATGGATTGCCTCCTGGACCAGAATGAAGTTGTCCACAATCTATCTACTTTGGATGAAACCTCCTTGACTTTCTGGAATGATTTTGGGGAGGATGGGCTTCAGTCTATTAGCAATGAATTTGGTGATCAATTTGTAACCTATATTACAAAGCGAAATCGGATGAAACCTGTTGAAGGCGTTGGCTCCCTTCTCTTTGGGGATGAGAGCTAGAAAAGTAGAGTTCGTGCTTCCTCCGATTTTCTTGCAAACTTGGGATTTTAGAACCATTTTGTAAAGATCCTTTTCCACAATGGACCAGCGAATTTGGAGGAATCTGGCTTAGAATCCATCCGGCCCAGGGGCTTTGTCTGGGTTCATGGCAAATAAGGCAGCCTTGACTTCATTCTTAGTGACTTTAGCTTCAAGGAGGTGGTTCATATCGGTAGAAATCAGGGAAGGGATCCTGTCCAACATCTCTAAGTTTTGATCCAGAATTATCTCTGCGCTATACAAACTTTCAAAATGAAGAGAAGCTGCTTTTTTTATGTTTGCATTATCCTTGTGAATGATGGTACCATCTTTGAATTCAGAAATGGAATTGGTACATTTCTTGGCTTGAGCTTGTTTGTGAAAGAAGGAAGAATTGTTGTCCCCTGCTTTAAGCTAAAGACTACGAGACTTAAGTCTCCAGTATTCTTCGTCAGCTAGACATGCCTTATGATAGTTTTGTATAAACATAGCTTCTTTATCTAGGATCTCTTTTATTATGTCCGTTGTTTCGGTTTCAAGCTAATGGACTTCCAACATATGTTGGATTTTTTTCCTTTCGTTGGCTAGGTTAGGCAGAGATTTGGCCCAAATTTTCAAAGCCCTTTTCACTCTTCTGAGCTTTTCTTCCCAGACGAAAAAGGGAGAGCCTTTGACTGGTTGCACCCAAGTGTCCTTAACTACTTGCATGAAGTCCGATTCCTTAGCCCAGAGCAGGCTAAATTTGAAAGGTATAGGTCCAAGGTCAAGTTGAGACACGAGTTCCAGCTTGATGGGCTTATGATCCGAAGTGCTGCAAGGGATAATATGCACTCTAGCTTCTAATCCAAGCAGAAGAAAAGAGCTTTGAATTAAGAATCTATCCAATCTAGCAGCAATGTGGCTAGGACCAATTCTTTTATTAGTCCAAGTGTACTTACCAGAAATTGGCTTGATGTCCAGCAGGTCCCAGTCCTGTACAAGATCCTCTGCCCATTCCCTTGCCGGATCTCGAACAATGCTGCCTCCTCTCTTATCTGCTAATAAGAGAGTGAGATTGAGATCTCCTGCTATGATGATATTCTCAAGATTAACTAGATCTGCTTGGGTTCTTATGGAGTCCCAACAGTCCTTTTTTTCCACAGCGTTCACAGGGGTGTACACATTAAAAAGGCTGATTATCTCTTTTGAATCTATGTGCTGCAATTTTAAGAGCAACCAATGAGTTTTGAGGGTTTCAGAGACGAATGTGAATTTGCTAGCGTTCCAAAGAAAGCCCAACCCTCCGAAAGCCCCTCGGGCTGAGATTGCTTTCGCCTCACATTTGTTCCAGAGTTTCTTACTTGCCTAAAGGAAGACAAAGTCTTCCAGTTTGGTCTCCTGGATGAGTAGTATGTCAGGAGTTTCTGTTCTTATTAAATTTCTGATGGCTTCTTCTTTGATTCTAATCCCCATACCTCTACAGTTCCATGAGACTATCTTCATCATTTGTATTTCTAATTAGCTCCTTTGGAGCCTTGGGGCTGGTTTCTCGTCATCTTTGCTTTTGATGCTAGTAACTTCTCAAGGGTTGGTTGGCTGCCTTGGAGCTTATCCTTGAAAGTTTCTTGCTCTCTTTTTTCCCAATCTGATTTGTGGCCTCTTGTGGATATCCTTATCATTGCTTGAGATTCTCCTATTTCCCCCTCTTCCTCCGAGCACTCCGATTCATGCTCATCTTCCTCTTCTTCAACAATGTTTCCTTTGGAGCTCCCAGCCATTGCCATTGCTGGAACACCACTTTCAGCCATTACCTCTATTGCTGGAACACCATTTCCAACTTGCTCAACTCCATTTCCAGAACCTTTGGGGGTGCCTTTAAAGGGTGAGGTTGATTTTTTATTTTCTGGTTCCTGAGTTTCCTCTACTTGCGAGCTTAGAGGGGCGAATTTGTTTTCTTGAACCATTCTGGGCGGGGGTTGTTGAGGGGGGGACTGAGTACCTTTTCCGTTTGGACCGACCTGCTCTTGAATTTTCCCGGTGCACTTGCCCTGATTCCAACCTTCTTCTTTTCCCTTATCTGGTTCCACATTGGATGAGCATCCTCTGGTGAAGTGGCCGTAGACATGACATTTTCAGCATTTGAAAGGCAGCTGCTTGTAATCTAGCTTTTGCAAATGGGTCTAGTTTCCTACCTTGATTTTGATGGCTTCCAGGAGACCCACCTCTAGGTCTACTTCTACGTAGATACGAGCACAATCATATTGATCTTTGTTGTTTTCCCTATCTATGAATTTCCCAAGGGTGTTTCCGATGTGTTTCAGCGAATCCCAATTCCAGCAATGGACTAGGAGATTAGGGAGTCTAACCCAGACAGGAACAACCGAGGGGACATCCACTGTAGGGTCGAAATCCGGTGTCCATCTGTTGAGGTACTAACCCTGGGGGCCCATGAAATAGGGACCATTCTGAAAAATCAGATCCTTATCTTCCTTAGAGGAGAATTCGAAGAGGAAAAACCCTCATCCTAAGAAGTATGAAGTGACGCTACCTTTGATCAGAGGAGCCCAATTCCTGTTTACCCAGGACTCCGTGGTCTTAGGAGAAGGCCAAAGTCCTGTGAACTGGCCCACGAGAGCCCGCTCAGCTAAGGAGAGGGCAACTTGAATCGAGGTCTCTGGCATCAGGGAGATTTTAGGAATGTCATCCAGCCTCTTGACAAACTTTGCTGCTTCACTCTTCTTCTTCTTCGGCAAGCCAGCCAAGAGCCGAGAGAAATCTTCGGCAACTGAACGCGAGCCTGCCTGGGGCGAGCTCGAGGCCTCCATGAGGGCTAGCTCAGCTTAAACGTCCTACCCAGCAGAGGCTGAGCGCTCTGAATCCGTAGAAAGACTAAGGGGAATGCAGAGGAGGAGGGCAGAGGGCCCAAAGCCACGAGCCGCAGAGCAGCAAGGGCGCAGGCGCCGAAACGCAGCTAGGGTTCCATGGACTCTAGCCTGCGAGGATTTCCAGAGTCTAAACTTAACCGTGTTGAATTATCAATATTGCTACTTGTAAGATCCCTTATTTTCATGCTAGTTTGGTCTTGCTAACTTGAATTTGTCTACAAATTATCATCTCCTGCCTTTTGTTCATTCTCTTGAAAATACATACATCATATTATCTTCTTCCTTTATTATTTTCTTCTTTTCTACTTCTTATTGTTTCTATTTTAGTTAGTTTTTGCTTCTTGTTGTGCCTTTATTTCTGCCTCTAAATACTTCTTTTCAGCTACAATAATTCTATGCTCTTCTTCTTGAGCTTTCTAAGTTGTTGAGCCTCTACCCCATGTTTATTTGGGATTGTTGTTCTTATGATGATAAGTTATTAAAAATAATGGCTTATTTATTCTTTCACCTCTCTTCCACTTCATGAATCAATGTCTTGACAATTAACTTATCATTCCTTCTTTCACAGGGATAAGGCCAAGGCTAAGAAATATAGCTACAATGATTTGATATTAACCCTTATGGATCACAATCCTAAATTTACCTTGTTGGAATATGAATTCTAGCATTGATTTCCTTATTGTCTAGCATGAATAGAGTTTAAAATCTTATAGTCCCCAATATAAAAATTATGAGGCCAAAAAACATTTTTTTAACATCATTTACGAGCAAAGAATTAAAATTCTGTAAAATAGTCTAATATGCGATTTCAAATAGAACTAACGTATTTTCCACATAAATGAACAAAAGATAAGGAGATGTTAGAGCTTCATATATATATAAATGAATGCATTTTTCATGTATATACTAGCTCGTAATGTGTTTAAGTACTTCTTGTGTCTCTATATTTCTAGTGTATTCTATTTGAGAGATCAATTTTTGCAAGGGAGCTAAGAACTCATCACAAATGGAATTACAAACTTTTTGTAGTTTTTTTTTTTCCCATAGGTATTGAATGTATTCATGTACAAGAATCATTGAACTAATCCATTTCCTTCTCATGCCCTGAAATATATTATGTGCACACACATTATCTAATCTCATACCTTGAAATATATTATGTGCACACACATTATCTAATAAGTATGAGGCAATATGAAAAGTACTTTTACTATCTGAGTGAACTAGTGTTTTTTTAATGCTTGTGATAAAATGGCTTATCAATTAAATACAATTCCTTTAGTAATCACTTGTGCCATTTGTATCCAATCATCTTTAGAATACATACAAAATTTCTCTTCCAAGGAACTTGCACATGAAAACCATAACATACATGTGTGTGTGTGTGTGTGTGCGCGTGAGAGAGAGAGAGAGAGAAAGGGAGATTAATAATGTTATAAATACCATCACAATCATGAAAGAATATTTTGTATTCAACCAACCATCTTGACATGATTTCTTTAAAATCATTTTCAACATGAAAATTGGATATAAATTATGTATTTAGACTTTACACATGTACAGGAAATTTGTAATATATTTCCACATCGATAGTCCCAAATGAAGTTACAATCTCACCCTTTTCACTTTTAATAGTCTTTTCCTCTATATCAATATGGTCAATAAGCCAACCAATTGTTTCATAACATGGAAAGTTAGATACCCTAGTTGCTACAAAGTGTAAACCTAATTTTCTAATGTTTTTGTAAACTAAATCATAAAAAAAAATTGTATCAAGATTACTGAATGTTACAATGTCTAGGTATCTTCCTCAAATTTCTTATAAATTTCACTCCACCTAGGTAAAGCTCTTTCCCTAGAAATCAAGTTCTCGACGTCTCTAAAATTAGGTTTGAAATTCTCATTATCTATTTTTTAGGTATTGATTACTTGTTTTGTAACCTCCAACTTTGTTTCAGGAAATTCAACCTTTGTATCTAAGATGATTACTTTAGTCTTTTCAGAAGACTCACTTTCAATTTTTCGTTCAAATTTCTTAGGAGAAGTTCTAGGTATTCTCAGGGAAGTTTTTATTGAAGAATGTAACTAGTGTCGGTCTTCATAATTATATTTGAGTCGTGATGTAATATATTTGTCAAAAGAAAGAAAAATAAATGTTATTATTAAAGCACAGGTTTCATGCTTGGGTCAATTATATTTAGGTCAAAGCCTCCATTGAAGGCTTTTAGGGTTCATGTCAGGTATCCATGTCCATGTCATAATGTAAAAGACCCTTCTTAGGCTCTATTGGTCAAAGAAGAAATATATTTTACTATAAAACAGGTCAATTAGGCCTCTCCACCAAGTCGGCCTCAAGAAAGGACAAGTCAGACTCAACAAAGGAATTCGACCTCATAGATTCACTATATATTGGAGAAACTCGACTCATTTGGAAGGAAATCTCTCACAAGTTTGAATTGTAGTAACTGGAAGCACAAAAAGTGTGAAATTAAAGAAGAAAGAAGGAAAGGGCTAGCGAGGGAGAAGGAGGTCGTTATCTTTCCAAGGAAGTCAAAATTTTCTCTATCTTGTCTCACATGTGCAAAGGAATTGAGGCTGCAGGAGGGTCGAAATTGTAGCCTTGAAGCTAGGCCGAAATTCTAATGCAGTGGGGTTGAAAATATGCCCTAATGCAGTATTGATGTAGTATTGAAGCAATGTTGATGCAATGTTGTTGCAGGTGATCTTTGAAGGTTGGAAGAATAGTTTGAGGGATGATTTGGTGGAGGAGGAAGGTATTTAGGTGTAAGGTCTTGGTCTATATCATTTTGAATCTACTGAAGGAAGAGTTTTTGGCTGTGTTTTCACTGATATATGGGTTTTAGCCCTGGTTGAGTGCCTACATCTGGGGTCCATGATCTTCATGTTTTTGTCTTGATAATTTCTTGATGAGAAGAAGATAAATAAAGAACATAAATAAATTAATAATAACATAATAGTATCACAAGTAATTATCTACATAAGAAAATATTCCTGCCTTTCCAATTTTCTAACATGGTGTTAGAGCTAAGGTGAAAGAAGGATGAAAAAGACAACTTGAAGATCTATTGAAAGGATAATACAGAGTTTCAAGGTTAGGTCACAAGGAGTAGAGTATATCAATATGAAAAACCCAATGAAGGTCAAAAACAAACTAGAAGGAGCCTCCAACTACAAGGCATGGAAAATGAGGATATATATTATCCTCAAAAAGCACAAAGTATTGAATCTTGTTCAAGGGAAAGTCAAGAAACCAAACGATGAAGCAATGAACAAGAAGTTTAGAGAATCTGAAATTATAGCCATGGACTTAATAATGGATGGTGTAAAGGACAACATGATTCCATACTTATCCAACATAGATTCCGCTCAAGAAATGTATGAGGCTCTCTCCAAGTTATTCACCATCAAGAACATTAGTCAAATAAAATGCATCACGAATGAACTAAGAACTGTTAAGATGACAAAAGATGATATTGTTTCATCATATTTTGTAAGAATATATAAAATAAGAGATGAACTCCAAGCAATAGATAAAATTATACCAGAAAAGGAGCTCGTAATTACTGCTCTTTTAGGACTACCAAAATCTTGCAGTGCTTTTGCATCAGGAATCAACAGTTGGAAGGATACTCCAACATTTGAACAAATGTGGAATGCATGCAATCAAGAAGAAGCAAGAATATCATTAGTAAAAAAGAAGAAGGATGATGAAGAAGAAAATGCCTCTAATGCCTATTATGCTCATCACAAGAAAAAGGGATCCTTTAAGAAGTTCAAGGAACCAAAGAGGAAATTTGACCTATCAAAGATTGAATGCTACAATTTTCATAAGATGGGTCATTATAAAGGTCAATGTCCTAAGAATCCAAGGAATAGAAAAAGAGAAAGAGAACACACGAATATTGTCGATGAAGCTCCACCAAAGAAAAACAAAATGGAAGAATCTGAAGTCAAAGACTTATTTATTACAAACTCTGAAGGACGTGATTTCTTGCATATCCTTCTACTTTAAGTTTTGAAATGTTTTTCTTTATATTTTTATTTCTAGAGTTTGTAGGTCTAACATGTCTTGTTAGAACATTTTATAGGTTGTAGGTATCCCTCAAAAGGATTAGGTTAAGAGGGAGCCTCCACCATTTTACCAAAAGATAAGTATCTTTGTTTCATGTTTGGTTTCCTCTTCACATCAAGACTTGTTTATATTGTATGCTAATAACCTTTCTCTTTATATTTTCCTTGGTTTGGAAATCTTGCTGAATGCTCAAAAGTTATGGAGGAGACTTCAAAAGATATGCCTGAAGCATGGAAAAAGTTATGTCCTTCAAAAATTGATGTCCTACAAGGTTTGTTAAGGAACAACTCAAGGTATGTCTTAGACTATAAGCTTTGTTATAAAGTTCTCTTCATATAAAAGGTATGACCATTATTCTTTTGAAATTTGCTTTACATTACTAACATCATTATTGGTTTTGAATCTCAGTGATTCTTGTTAGGGTGATTAATCATTAGATTGAATCTACCCTCATGATATTATTTGATCATTCCTATTTAACATTAACCTTTAGGGTTCACTATAAAACCCTAGCCTCTTGTTGTTATGGGTGTGTCAATATTGATTATGAAACCATAGTCTACATAGGGTGGTTGATGAGATCTAGAATTCCTATTCTTTTTATGTTTAGGTTTTGGCATTGTTATAGAAACCTTGGCCCTTTAGGGTTTGTTGTTAATGTCTAAAGTTATGTGTTGAAACCCTAGATATTTAGGGTTTGGTGAAGTAGGGTTTGTGAACAAAACCCTTGTAAGTAAGATCATAGGAATGAATCCCTAGGTGTATATTTGTTTGATCGAAACCCTATCCTGGAGAAAAAATGTTGTATATCTAAATTTGATGTATTAATGTTTGTTTTCTAGGTTTACCTAGTACGAATGAATATTGATATAAAATGCTAGTATGTGATAATGAAATCCTAGATATGTATATGCGAGTTTGCTGACCTAATTGTTGATGCTAATGCTTTAGTTTGTAAAACCTAGGGTCTGTAAAACCTAGTAGAGATTGTTGTTGTAGGATATGATGATATTGTTTTCGATATGATTTAGCTTTGATAATAAAATCTAGGGCCTCCTACAAACCATAGTAGAAGTCTGTCAGGAAAAAGAATATTGTTGAAACCTTAGATGTATGGTAGGATTGTTATTTGATTGAATTGCCGATATCTAAGGCCTTATGTCTCAAAGATGAAGTCTAGGGTTCATGACAAAACACCAAAAAGGAGTCGAATTATAATATGTGTCTCTTGTTGATTATGAACCTAACTAAGTTTAGGTGTTTTGATGTATAAATTATAAATGCTTCCATTGTATCAACGTGATTTTGATATAGCTAACTTCATGTTTTTATATGTTTGTATTTGGTTGTACTTGCTATTAAAGTTTTGTAGGTACATAATCTTCAAGATGTTGGAGATGTTCATAATTGAAGATGACAATGAGCACGCTGAAGGAAGTTATGATGATCAAGATGACCTTGATGTCGTAAGAAGGAATGGAACCATGAAAGGTTCTTTGATATTATAGAAGAATGAAATAGTTAATCTCCCTAAATTGAGAGGGAGTCTAGATAGAAGAAAGAGTATACTCTCCAGTTGAGAGGGATGACATATTATGACAGTGAATACTTTGAAGTAAGCAAAAGTACTATTAATAAATGTTCATGAAGTTGCAAACAAAATACTTGAGAAGATCTGAAGATGTATTTGGTGTTGTTGGAGAAAGAAGAAAAAAGCTTTCGACAAATTGTACATGGATAACTTGATTATTAAAGTAGCATCAAAATGATTGAGGACCCTAAAGGTTTGTGTTTACTTATAATTGGAAGTTTATTGTTGATTGGGGTTTGTGTTTGTACAGGTAAATCTCTCCAAAAAAAGGTTGAACACTCTGGAAGCATGCTTGGAAAAATGGATATATCATATTTAGTTTATTAGGGAGAGATGAAGCATCTAATGGCAAGATGCTTCGGAGGACATCTGGTCGACCTATGTGTTGATGTCTAGATCCTGAAGAGGGAGGGTGGCACTGGTCATGGAGCTCCAACCTTGGATACACACCTAGATCCCTGGGTTGGTGGTGGTAGAGCTTAAAAGTCTGATGGTACCTAGAGTTGGATAAAAATTGAGTGCCCTTAGTTCCACCCGAATAGAATACCCTGGCCAAGTATCTAGTCAGCAACATTAAGTGTGCTAGAACTCTTTGTAGTTCATTTTGAGATCTTTCATGTACCTCTATATATATATGTAATTATGAATACCTCCCTAGTTAAGAGGGAGTGTTGAACAATGTAACTAGTGTCAGTCTTCATAATTATATTTGAGTCATGATTTAATATATTTGTTAAAATAAAGAAAAATAGATTTTATTATTAAAGAAATTAACTTATTAAAACATAGGTCTAATGCTTCGGTCAATTGTTTTTAGGTCAAATCCTCCATTGAAGGCTTATAGAGTTTATGCCAAGTATCTTTGTCCATGTCATAATGTAAAAGACCCTTCTTGGGCTCTATTTGTCAAAGAATAAATTTATTTTATTATAAAATAGGTCAATTATGCCTCCTCCACCAAGTCGGCCTCAACAACGGAATTCAACCTCACAAATTCACTATATATTGGAGCAACTCGACTCATTTGGTAGCACGTCACTCACAACTTTGAATTGCAGTAAGTAATTGTAAGCAAAAAAAGTGCAAAATTCAAGAAGAAAGAAGGAAAGGGATAGCGAAGGAGAAGGAGGTCGTTATCTCACTGAGGAAGTCAAAATTTTCTCTATCTTGTCTCACACATGCAAAGGAACTGAACTTGCAGGAGGGCTGAAATTGCAGTCTTGAAGCTGGGTCAAAATTTTGATGCAGTAGGGTCGAAAATATGTCTTGATGCAATATTGAATCAATGTTGATGCAGTATTGTTGCAGTCAATCTTTGAAGGTTGGAATAATAGTTTGAACGTTGACTTGGTGGAGGAGGAAGGTCTTTGGGTCTAAGGTATTGGTCTATCTCATTTTGAATCCATTGAAGGAAGATTTTTTTACTGGGCTTTCCCCTATATAGGGGTTTTAGCCCTGGATGAATACCTACATTTGGTGTCCATGATCTTCATGTTTTTGTCTTGATAATTGCTTGATGAGAAGAAGATACAGAAAGAACATAAAGAAGTTATTAATAACATAATAATATCACAAGTAATTATCTACATAAGAACATCTTTATGCCTTTCCAATTTTCTTTAGAGGCATTGTTCCTAATTACAAAAAAAATGAAATGAAAACAGTTTCTTAACAAAATTGATTTGTTTGTAAAGTAACTAAAACCAATTTTATCATTTCTTTTGATTGATTTCACAAACAAAAAAAAATATAATTTATTTGTTGCAAAAAAAATAAAACCTACCTGTTTCAATGCAAAATGTAAAACACTTCTAAAATTTTAAAATTAATATGTATTCAACTACCTACCAATCAAAGCTAAATGCAATGTTCTCTTTCTTCAATCAATCAACTATATTTTTTAATATATATTGTTCTCACAAACATTTTTTTTTTGGTTGATAAGTGGGTGAATCTTGAAAATCACTCTTACCTTGTGGCTGAGAGGCTACGACTCAGAGGTGTCTAAGCCATCAAAGTCACCTGGGGATCGCACTCGGCCTAAGCCGCACCAGTGGAAACCATGCTGGATTTTTTGGTATCGGCGAGACTAGAACCGACGACCTTTACTTACGGAGCGCCTTAACAACACGCTCCTTCATCGACTGTTCTAAATCTCTTTGATATTGTTCTCACAAACATTTACTACCATGAATTTTATGCATTTATTATCTACCATTACTAAATATTACAATATCATTTAATGATATCAAGTTATTATGTATGTCTAGGATTAGTTTAAATCTTAATTCGTATGATTTCCTACTTTATATTTGTGTTTAAAATTGTTTGGTTCATATGAGAATATGACTTTAACATAGAGTGTGTTGGAAACAAACCTTACATGAACTAAAACTTTTTAAGCAACAAATTTTTTTAGGTGATTCAAATTAGAAATGATAAGTTTAGGGAAAGTCATAATTTTGTTGGATGAAAGTGGAAATTCAATGCAGAAATGAGAAAATAATATCTAAAACTGAAGAGTGTTTTCAAGTTAAATAGAAACTTGCCTTTCAACATGTAAAAACAAAACATAATCCCAAATAAAGTTAAAATGTCATTGGAAAAAAAGAGGAAAACATAAGTTTTTAATTCACTCGGAATGTAGCTAAAGTAAAAGTTTTAAAATCTCTCGAAACATGAAAATATTCAAAATCATTGAAAGCCTTAATGTGTTTAACTATGCAAAAGTGTATTAGGTTGGAAATAAGATGGAAAAAAGTGCATTACCAAGGTAAAATCAAAGTGGTGCCCAAAATATTTCAAGATTTTAGAGTGTGTTGAAGATTCAATAATAAGAAAACAATTTAGTAGTTTATGTGGCAAGAGTGGAAGCTTTTACTCTCTTACCAACTACTCATCCTGGTCAGGTTTTGTTTGCAAACAATGATGTTGTTGTATGTTGAAATCTTGAGATTGTATCAACAAAGACTAGGTAGTAGCCTTGATTTTTATATGCTTTTTCCTACTTTAAGAGAAAATGTTAACATATTTTTTTGGGTTATTCTCTAACATGGGTAAAACCAAGGTTGTGATCTTCAATAGGGTGAAGAAAACTTCATACCTTCACTTCCTATTAAGAGGGGAGGAGGTTGAGATCACCAACACATATACTTACTTGGGGGTGCAATTATCAGGTCTTCACTTCAGCTTGCGACCAACGCTTCAACGTCAGATCAACAAAGGATATGGATCCTTAGCACTTCTGGAGAAACAATGCTTTTGACATCACTTCCAGAACATCTCATCCAAGATGAACCTCATGGACACCTTGATCTGTCCCACTGTTCTATATGGCTCAAAGATTTGGGGACCATCTTTACTTGAGTCGAATCGGGCTTCAGCGGGGAGAGTCTAAATTCTTCTTCTCCATTGCATCATTAGATGCAAACAAACAATACCTCAACACATCATCCTTGCAGAGTTTGGAGCTAAGCCCTTTCGGCTTGAGACGAACTTCAGATTGGTCACATTCTTACATCATGTTCAAGGATTTGCAGAATCTATAAAGAGTAGGGACCGATATCCTTACTTGGCATATTGCTCTTCTGAGACAATCACCCATCCTACTCCCTCCGGTCGAGCTAGATGTTGGCTTATAGGAGTTTCAGATCTCTTAGAGTCAGTGGGCATTTAGTTGGATCGTCTCCCTCCTTTCTGATATTCCTTAGATGCTCCTGGTCACCTTTTACCTACTAGACAGGAGCTGGACAAGATCATCAAGGAGGACATCTACAGGTGTTTCATCCAAGTCACTTGGGTCAATTTTCCAGGAGGGTTGCGCCCAAAGATGGCCTTCTACGTTGAGAACTTCTTGGAGTTGAGAGACGGGCTCATTGTTCAACCCCATTATACATTTCGCCACTGGATGCATTCTCTTCGCATTCCTCTAGGCCAGTTCAGAGTAGGTTCTCATAGACTTTGGGTAGAGACGAACCACCAGATTGACAGACTAGACAAAATCTACTAGGTATGTCATTTACAGGAAGTGGAGATCGAGGTGCACTTCAGTTTTGGATGCCCTGTCTACTATGAGATCAAAGGAACATTCCATTGCTTGTTCAGAGATTCCTAGATCCTTGCCAACTTTTTCAGGTACTCCGATCAGAGATGTCTAGCCCTATATCTGCAGGAGGCTCTCAGGTTTCGAGTCCATATTCTTCAACCTCCCATCAAATAAAACCCCACACAAAGGATCATGACATTTTTCAGGACACTACCTTCAAACAAGGGCACCAAGAGACCGATTGATACTACTTAATATTCAGACTCTAGATCAATGAGGATTCGTAGGACCTCACCCCGCCACACAAGATTTCAGCAGCAAATTCGTCTCATATTCATTCCTAGGAGACAGACTAGGTCCTCCAAATCTCAGCAGTGCACGAACTCCCCAAGCAACAATTTAGTTGACAGTCTGCACTTTCCACCGGCCCTTCATCGAGCCAACATACTTTGTGGGGTTTTCTTCAGTTTTCTTCATCAGCCTCGGATGTTAGGAGAGATGGCTCTGATCCTCAAACCCATTAGCCCTTGGTTCTTCTTCGTCGTGGCATTCCTTCCTTGTATCTTTTATGTTCCTACATTGTACCTTTATATTCATGCATTGTATTTTTTTATAGCAGACCATTTGGTTCTCCCACATTGTATGAACATCATTGTACTCAATAGTCTGTTTAACCTATTTTGTGGTCAATGGTTGGACATAAATATAATTATCTTATCTATCTTATCTTATTTAATAAAAGATCTCAGTAGATTCTTTACATGGAATGTTACATAGGACACAATATGGCCTCTTGGCATCCCCATCCCTTTGTATTCAACTATAGTCAGACTTTGGTTCCATACTTGTTATTATCATTTTTGTAATTATCTCAGCACTATTTGAAATAGTTTTTTTTTTACATTATCATTAGATCATATATAAATATAGTTATGCTCTTCTCTTTATGATAGAGGACAATTAGATACAGTTCGTATGTGTTTTGGCATGGTTCTACATGTAATTTTCATTATAATGGAAATTATTATTTTTCCTTTTGGGAAAAATATCTTTATATCTTTATTTTAGCATTATTTTAATGTTTGTTATATGAATCACAGTAATTAAGTGCATTTGCGCTCCTTCTAATGCGTTCATTAATGCAATTATTTGTATTAAAATATATAAATATAACCAAGTTAAACATTTGTATTAAAATATATAAATATAACCCAGTTAAACAAACATATGAAATATTGATTGATCTCCCAGTTAATCATTAATGCAATTATTTGTATTAAAATATATAAATATAACCCAGTTAAACATTTGTATTAAAATATATAAATATAACCCAGTTAAACAAACATATGAAATATTGATTGATCTCCCAGTTAAACATACATATGAAATATTGATTGATCTCCAATTATCACTAGTAGATGATAAATCATATATGTCAAGAGAGTTAAAGAATTGATTATATAATTTATTAGAAGGGTAAAATGAATGATGTGAATGATTACTATGATGATGTTGCAACCCTTATTGATTGTTGAGGTAAAACAATCTTACTTTTTTTCCCCAAAAAAAAAAAAAAAACCTCTTACACCTCAAAAGCTCGTCTAAAATGGTCATGTTTCAACCGTCAACATTCATAGAGAAGTTGTGATACAATCTAACGACACTCAAGTTACATCTCAAAAGCTGGTCTAAAATGGTCATGTTTCAACAGTAAACATTCATAGAGGAGAAGTTGTGATACAATCTAACAACACTCAAGTGGCAAGGTTGTCAAATTCTTTACTTCTAGAGAAAGATTGTCTCAGTGCAACCAAATTTATTTTGTTGTGGAATAACTCTCAATTCAGAGGAGGTCTGGGCAGACGGCTCTGGTTGAGGATGAATAGCTTCTTCCAAGTCTACCAAGTAGTTTATGTTTACGTGGGAAAAACTACCAATTCAGAGTAGAGGGATCAATGAGTCTCAATCATTAATAGTCATATTTCTAGCTTTTATGGAAACACAACTCAGATTTTATAAAACTGAAAATTATGTTTTCTGAACCACTTTTATTGTTTTGTTGTGATCTGTTTTGAACCACTATTATTGTTTTGATGTAACCTGTTTTGAACCACTATTATTGTTTTGATGTGATCTGTTTTGAACCACTATTATTGTTTTGATGGTGATCAGTCTGCTAGTTCTTTTATGTAATGCCAGGAGAATTTGCCTTTTACACTAATTTTGTAAATCAGAAAATATATAAAGCAATTGATCTGAAACTTAGTGTTTACTTTGGGTTTCGAAAATTCAAACGACAAGGTTCAAACGCTGTAAACTTTTTATTTAGTTGTAATTATTGCAGATTCTGTAAAATGCTATCCAATTTTATTCCATAAACTATTCATATTAATTGAACTTTTAAACAAATTGAAATTACTGTAAAAGAGAACTCTCAAATACTTCAAAATTGAGGTGAGCTTGAGATTTTACCATGTGATTTGAAAGTGTAGACAAGCATTAAGAATGGGAAAGCAAAACAAATATTTGCCCATATGAAGCCCAATTGTTATTCCATGATTCAAGCGACCTACAACGTCAGCTATTGCAGAAAACTGTCATTTACTGATACCACGACTCAGACATCAGCTATTTTGTATACTACTTTAATAGCAGGTTTTTGCACTCTGAATACATGGGGATTTATCACTTAAGCCTCCAAATGCTGGAGCTGTGCTAAACGGGGAAAGAAAATGAAATGGTTATATAAATGCTTCCTTCTAACATCTGAATGACTTTGCTCATGAAAGGAAAGGTGAGATGCATTGAACTGGATGCATCACAGTTCAGCTAAAATCATTTTTTTGTTATGCCTTGGGTGTTTCTCCATCATATTCCCTCTTTTTGCATTTCCAAACTCACTTTTGTCCACCTGGTCAAATGCCCACTCTTCTTTCTGGTAAAATTTGCTTGATCTACTTTCTGTATTATCAAAATCAATGATCTTCCTTCCCTGCTATTTCCATAACCAACATATCATAGCTGTAAACATCACATTCTTCAGCATATCTTTGATGCACCCTAGGAAACAACCAAAATCTGCAACTTTCAGCCAGGAATCAAAATAAAAAGGAACATTGTAGGGTTTTCTATCACAATATAAGATGTGATTCCTGAAAACCGTTGTAGAGTTTTATATCCAACGTAAGATGGAAGTCCTGAAGTCTTACTTTAGGTATACAAACTGCAATTGAATAAAACTATCTTCAATCCAACTCATAGTCATGGCCTCCATTAATATACTTGCCATGAAACCATTAACCTTTTATCCATGCAACAAACTTATTTTTGGATCATGCAGACGATAGTGCAGAGGACCACTGTAGCCAGTTCAGTAACCCAGGAGACCCCTGTAGCCCTCTTTTGAAAGCTGGAGATGATAACCTAACAGACCACTGTAGCCACCTCAGTCGTTCACACCCTTTCGATTTATCCAAAACTGACCAAAATTGACAGCCACTGGAAGCTTCCCTAATAAATGTTCAACAAGGTTATTAGAATATAGAAAATAAACCAACATAACCAGTGGATAAGTTTAAAAGACTAGAAGCTGATGACATAATAATTGGAGTTATCACTGAATCTTCTTACTTTACCTGATTCAATTAGCCCAAGACTACATATGCTATTCCTCCTTTGATTCGCCTAAGTGTATTCTCTAGATACATAGCGGGCACAAGTGTTAACTGTATTGGTTAATCAAAGAGGATTGAGCAACGGAGATGATGGAACAATATAGAAAGGAGGAGATATTGATAGACTAAACTTACAGTGTCCTTTGGGGTTATGGTTTCAAGAGATCCCAAAAATTTTTGCAGTATAGATACACAGAAACTTTGGGTATAGTTTGTTGTATTGCATCTGACACTGTGATATAAATCACTGCAATGTTCTTTTCGATGCCAACCTTTGATCGAAAGTTGCAGATTTAGGAAGTCACATGTCAGTAAGGAACATGGTGTTCCCCTTCCTCATAGATATTGTCAAGGATGCGATGTTTATAGCTATGGTATATTGGTTATGGAGATGGTGGGGAAGAAAGAACATTGATTTTGAGAATAGAAAGAGTAGATCGAGCAAATTTTACTATGGCATTTTAGGGGACAAGAGTGAGTTTGGAAATTTGATTAAAAAAGGAACAAGACAGAGGAGGAAGACCAAGGCATAGCAAAAAAATGAGTTTACCTGGACTGTGGTGCATCCAATACAATGCATCTCGCAGTCCCTCTATGAGCAAAGTCATCCAAATGTTAGGAGGAGATATTTACATTACCACTCTTTCATTTCGATTGCCCATTGACACGCCTCTCCAGCTCTATGACTCTGACCAAATGCTTTGGAAACCCAAATGATAAATCCTACCAGTATTAAATCTGTCCAAACCTCCAATTAAGGCAGTATACAAAATACTCTGTTGGGTTATGTTCTACGCTGTGAAACCCTAGCGACTGAAACTGTGAAAACCGTGATGGGTTTGGGAAAGGCCCTTCTTTCGAGGCCTAGCCTCGGCACAACTTCTAACGGAGTAGCTCGCTTCTCTAAAACGTCATTTGCGCTTCAGAGCGCCTTCAACGGCAGACGGTTTCACGGCTGGAGATTTCTCCTGAGGAGTTTTGAACCCAGGAGCTCCGCCTCCAGTCCTGCGCAGCAAACGGCTTATTTCGATCAACCACTCCCCCATACTTTACTGAGGTTGGATTCCTCCCCCAGCGGGAGAGGGATCAACCTCAACCAGAGATGATTGTGTTAGACGTCTGTGGCTCCGAGCCCTATTAAGGCAAAGCCACGAGGCAAGAAGAAATTATTGGCCACTATATCAAAACCCTCCCCCGATCGCGATCCTTCGTTACCCAGAAGAGCCGAAAATCATGGCCTGCATTCTTGAAACCCTCCCCACATCGGGTTCCGACAGTCCCTAGAAATGCCCATGGCCTTCGCCTTAAATTTGTATAATTTGCAAAGCCAATGTTGTAATCAATCGTCGTCAAAGTTGGAGTCAATGGGCCGTGGTTTCTGGACGGATCGAAAGGGTTATTCGTGCAACGTGTCGTGTAGGGTTGATTGTATATTATATTATATATATTTACATCGAAGGTGTGTTTTTTGAATCGGTTCATTGCTTGCCATCGTCTACCTTTTTGTTATACACCATATCGTTCATTGCTTGCCATAGTCTACCCTTTTGTTAGACCGACATCATACAACTGTCACTATTTTTTTGTTTTCCACCGTTGATTTCAGCTAGCTGGCAATGCACGCATATGCTCCTTTGACTTTTGAAATGGTTATCCACCCACGAATAGAGACTAATTTTTGAATCACGAACATCCGTGGTCGACTTCAATGCACTCAGCAACTGCCAGAGGTGCCGAAGTAGAGGTGTTTCCTGTTACGTGGACTGAATTTCTCTTGGACCGGCTGGATTCGACATTTTTTATTTTCTGATTTAGGAGATTTATTACCCCGATCAAATCTAACATTCTCATTAATTAATCTAATATTTATTTACCTCGAGCAAACCACGCCTCGGCGAGAAATGGATGGGAGGCACAGTTGGAGTAGCGTGCTCGCCCTGATGGGATGTTGAAGAATATGTGCTTGGAACCTAAGAGCCTCTTACGTAAATAGGGCCAAACATCTATGATCGGGATAACTGAAAAAGTCGGCGAGGGTCCGAGAATCTCTGAACAAGCAGTGAAACCTTCCTTTGATCTCGTAGTAGACTGGGCATCCAAGGATGAAGTGCACCTTTATCTCCACTTCTTGTAAATGACATCGCTGGCAGAGTTTGTCTAATCTATCCACCTGGTGGTCTGTCTTTACCTGAAGTCTATGAGAACCTACTCTGAACTGGCCTAGAGGAATGCGAAGAGCATGCATCCAGTGGTGAAATGTATATTGGGGTCGAACAATGAGCCTGTCTCTCAACTCCAAAAAGTGCTCAGCATAGAAGGCCATCTTTGAGCGCAACCCTCCTGGAGGATTGACCCAGGTGACCTGGACGAACTGCCTATAGATGTCTTCTCTGATGATCTTGTTTAGCTCCTGTATAGTAGGTAAAAGATGACTGGGAGCATCTAAGGAATATCGAAAAGAAGGGAGGCGATCTAACTGAATTCCCACTGACTCTAAGAGGTTTGAAACTCATGTAAAGCAACATCTGGCTCGCCTTGAGGGGGTAGAATAGGAAATAGTCTCAGAAGAGCAATATGCCAAGTAAGGGTAACGGTCCCTACTCTTTATCGAGTCTGCCAAGCCCTGGACATGATGTAAGAATGAAACCAATCTGAAGACTGTCTCAAGCCGAAAGGGCTGAGCTCCAAACTCTGCCAGGATGATGTGCTGCGGCACTGTCAGTTTGCACCTAATGATGCAACAGAGAAGAAGAATCTGGACTCTCTCCGCTGAAGCCCAGTCTGACTCAAGTAAAGAGGGTCCCCAAATCTCTGAGCCATATAAAATAGTGGGATGAATCAAGGTGTCCATCAGGCTCATCTTGGACGAGATGTCCTAGAAGTGATGTCGAAAGCATTGTCTCTCGAGAAGGGCTAAGGATCCATATCCTTCGTTGATCCGACGCTGAAGCGCTGGTCACAAACTGAAGCGGGGACTTGAAAATTGCACCCCCAAGTAAGTATACGTGCTGGTGATCTCAATCTCCTCCCCTCTAAATAGAAAGTGAAGGTCTGAGGTTTTCTTCACCCCATTGAAGATCATAACCTTGGTTTTACCCAGGTTGACCATCAACTGTCGATCATCACAAAACAGAGCTAAGACATCCAGTTGCCTCTGTAATCCTTCTGGGGATGAGGAGAGGAGGACCACGTCATCATCAAATAGTAGAATAGATATCAGAACCTAGTGAAGAAGGCAACCATCAATGTCCTAGATATGCTCGTGTAGAAATGCTTCCAACTCATCTTTATAGATCCCAAACAGGGTAGGGGACAGTGGACAACCCTGTTTAACCCCAATAGTGCTTCAAATGAAATCAGACATCCCATGGGCTGCGTGAAGACAACTAAGAACAGACTCATATAGGCGCATAATAGCAGTGAATAGGGTTGCAGAAATGCCAATATCTCTTAGTCTCTGGAGCAAGGCCTCCCTCGGAATAGAGTCAAAAGCTTTTCGAAAATCTACGAAACAATAGTAGACTTTCGAAGAGCGATGTCATGCCTCCTCAATCACGGCGCGAAGGGTGAAAATGTGGTCAATGGTCTGATGATTCGGTTGAAAACCTACCTGTCCCCTAGCTCTGAGTTGTCTCTGCTCATGGTCATTGGAGAGCTTCCTATGTAGAACAGTAGCATACAACTTCGAGAGCATGTGACCCACCATGATCATTTTGTAGTTATTGGGATTTGAGATGGAACCTAATTTGTGGATCAGATGGATGATGTGGTGTGCCCATGTCGGTGGAAAACCTTCACAAACTACATGGATGAAAAGATAAGCCAAGTAGCTAACCAAAGCACGGAAACCGTGCTTAAAGAACTCTGCTTGGTAGCCTTCCTCATTAGCTGCTTTGTTGTTGTTCATCACCCAAATGGCCTCTTTAATATCTCTGTTTGAGAATAGATAACAGGAAGAGGGTGGGGAGGCAAGATGAATTTGGGTATGCCCAGGGATATCATAAAGGTTGGAAGTGTGAGAGAACATGGATGTAGACACATTTGGAGGTTTTGGGCAATCTAAACTAGGGTTTTGTCGCTGGTCACCATGGCGGGATGCAGAGGAGGAAGTTCTGCTCCCTCCTACAATCAAGTAGCTGCGGATAGAAGCAAGGGAGCTAGATCACATCACTTCAAGAAACCAATGGAGGTGGCAACAAAGGCTATTAGCACAGAAAAATTGGAAAATATCAGACCTCATGGACAGGAAGGGAATCATGAGGAAGCTAGTAGGGAGAGGAGGACAAGGGGTAGCAGTCAGAAAGTTGCTCCTATGAGTACAACAGGGGTCTATAAACCCAAGTCGACCATTATTCCTCAGGTCTTTTTAAGTGACCCAACGCTTCAGGTGCACAGAGATCACATGGTGGAATACGCAGTTATATGCAAATTTATGGGGATTTGGCCGACGGAGAAGGCTTTGCAAGCATAGATAAAGAACCACTGGAAACCAAAGGGGGAAATAAACCTTCACCTTGGGTCCAAGGGCTTCTTTACGGTGGTGTTCACAAGCTTAGAGGATAAAGACAGAGTGTTCGAAGGAGGACCCTATTTTTATGTTGCTGCAGGCCTTTACATGCAACCATGGATGACGAACTTTGTCCCAGAACGAGAAACTTCCACATCGGTACCTGTATGGATAAGACTTTACTCTCTTCCTTTAGATTATTGGCTGCGAGAGTCTCTAAACGCTATCGGCAACAAGCTAGGCCATTTTATAAAGATCTTATATGCGACTCTAAAAGGCAAATACACATCCTTTGCTTGAATATGTGTGGAAATGGACTTATCTGGGGCACTTTCAGACGTGATCATTTTAGAAGTGTATGACGAAGAATGGGTGCAGGCGATGGACTATGAACATGTCCCATTTAGGTGCCGCAAGTGCCATGAACATGGGCGCCTATACAAAGACTGCCCATTAAACAAAATGGAGAGCAACACAAAAAACACCACAGACAAAGATCGTGAGCGTTTCACTAAGGTTGGGGACAAAGGGAAAGGAGGAAAGCAATACCAAAAGAAGATTAATGAGGACGGAAAACCGAGCCACAATAGTTTCAAGATCTTAGAAGAAGAAGTTGGAAACAACAGGACAAACCAGGAATCAGAGAATAACCCCACTGAGAAGGAAGGGGATGCTAGCATGGAGGATATACCAGAGAACAACCAACAAAAGGATGATATGGCAAGCTTTATATAGCTTAGTATAGACCATGAGATCGCCCCAAGTGAGGCTAGAACAGAGGACCATGAACTGCAGGAGATTCTAGAAAGGGAGAATTTAGATCTAGAAAAGTTTCTGGAACAAGGAATAGCCAAAGGGGTAGACTCCCTGCCAAAACAGGAGTTTGACAAGGTTCAACAACTCTTCCTCTGGAGATCACAATCGAAGGGATTTGGAGTCAAAAGAAACCATGATAGCCAGGAGAATAGAGGGGTGAAAATGATGGAGGATACACCGATGCATTCTTCCAAGAACCCGAGTAGGAAAAGAGGAAGAAAAAGATAGAATGAGCTGCTGACCGAATGTGGGAAACTCATGATTAACTCAGGTAAGATGAGAGATATTACCAGTTACCCCTTTACAAACCTTTCTTAATGAAGCTTACAACCTAGAACATTAAGGGTCTAGGAAGTAAAAGGAAACAAAGAAATCTTAGCAGTAGAATAAAAGAAGAAAAACCAGATATGGTTTTTATTTAGGAAACAAAGTGTTCGATGGACAAGATTAGAGAGATACACAGCAAGTGGTTAATCAAGTATGAGTATCTAGAGCTTAAAGCGGACAACTCGGCAGGGGTGATTCTTATGCTTTGGGACCCCCAGAAACTTGGAATCCTGGATGCTGAAGCGTCCATGAACTATCTATCATTGGTGATTCAACCTTTGGGTGATAAGGAGATATACATGATCACAAACGTCTATGGTTCTAAAAAACAATAAGACAAACTCAAGCTTCTCACCTCCCTTGAGGAGCTAAGAGAGAGATATCCTGATGTGCCCTAGATTCTAGCAGGGGATTTCAATATGATCAGATCTCTTACAGAGAAAAAAGGCAGTACCAGAAAACTAGGCAGAGACTCCATTGCCTTCCAGAACTTCTTAAATAACATGGGGCTAGTGGACACTGAAACAATAAATGGCACTTTTACCTGGAACAATAAGAGGGAAGGAGCTAATCAAGTTGCCTCTAAACTAGATAGATTCATAATCTCAGAGGCCCTCCTTCTCACAGGCCTTGACATGTCAGCTTTAATCCTACCCTTTGGACGCTCAGACCACTGGCCTGTCCATCTTGAAGCTACTTTTATGGGCACACCGAGGAACAGGCATTTTAGGTTTGAAAATGTCTGGCTCTCTCACCTTGACTTCACCAACAATATTGACAAATGGTGGATGGAATATATGCCCGTTCAAGGCACTAAAATGTTCATGCTACAACAGAGACTTAAACACATCAAATCCAGGCTTAACGATTGGAACAAAAAGGAGTTTGGTAATATTTTTAAAGCCAAAGGAGAAGTTGAGCAGAAACTCCAAGGGATTGATCAGATCATCATCATAGATGGTTTTACCGAGGAATGGAAAAATCAAGTTGACTCTCTTTAGAACGAATGGGAAGATCGGTGCATGCAAGAGGAGATTTTCTGGAGACGGAAATCGAGGGTGTAGTGGATTAGAGAAGGACAAAGAAACACAAAGTTTTTTCATAAATCAACCCTTGATATATGTCACATAACATAATTGCAAAACTCAAAGTCTCAAGGGAAAGAGCTCTTCTCTCACAAAGAAATGGAATCTTTCATAGTTGAACACTTCCTTAGCATAGCAGAGGAGCCTCTCGTCGACAGATCTCAGTTCATTAACAATTTCACAAAGCACATTCCAAAGCTTGTAACAAGGGAAGACAACCACAATCTTAATAGGCCAGTGTCTGAAGAGGAGGTTAGTGAAGTTATCAATGAGATGCAAAATGGGAAAGCTCCAGGCTCAAATGGGTTCAATGTGGACTTCTTCAAAGCTTGCTAGAAAAGAGTCAAACAAGATATCCTTAAGGTTGTGGAAGACTCAAGAAAATCCAAAATGGTTTTGAAGGCTCTTAATGCCTCTTTCATAGCTTTGATTCCAAAGCAGGAAAAAGCTATGACACCGGACCGATTCAGACCTATAGCTTTATGTAATGTGGTGTACAAAATTATTTCCAAAGTGATCGCTAACAGACTCAAGCCCTTGCTTCCAGCTCTTGTCTCAGAGGAGCAAACTGGTTATGTGGAAGGAACCCAGATTCTCAATAACATCATCCAAGCTCATGAGGTGGTACACTCTCTTGAGAGAAATATGCAAGCTGGTATGAACATATAGCTTGACCTAGCGAAAGCTTATGATAAGCTAAGCTGGTCTTACATCAGGGCAGTGCTAAGAGCTTATGGCTTCGACCACAATTGGATAAGATGGGTTATGGCCCTTGTATCCATGACTAGTTTTTCCATCTTGCTTAACGACTCTCCCTCCAGAACCTTTATGCCTTCTAGGGGTCTTAGACAAGGGGATCTGCTCTCCCCCTTCCTCTTTGTTTTCATGATGGAAGGGCTAGGCAGAGCGATCAAAACGGAAAATGCTGAAGGAAGAATCCAGGGTCTAAAACTTACCCTGGATGGTGTTGCTTTTACTCATCAACAATTTGTGGATGACACAATGTTGCAGGGTATTCCCATGGTCAGGGAAGCTAGAGCTTTCAAACAAATCCTGAACGACTTTGCTATGGCCGTTGGTACAGAGGTAAGCCTGGACAAATCAAAAGTTTTCCTTTTTAACACTGACATTGCTATTCAGAGGAACCTCACCAGAATTCTCGGGTTTCAAAGGGATCAGTTACCTTCCAAGTACCTTGGAATGCCTCTTATGAACAAACCTCTAAGCAAGGGAGTGTGGGAGCCAGTAATGAATAAACTTCAGGACAAGGTCAGGAAATGGACATGTAGGTCTTTAAATTTGGCGGGGCGTCTTGTGCTTATGAAGGCGGTCTTGTAGGCTATTCCCATTTTCATGTTTTCAACTCTTCCTGCTCCTAAAGGATTTATGCAACAGATCGGGAGTATTCAACGAGATTTTCTTTGGGGCAAAGAAAAAGAAGTGGGCTTTGGTAGCTTGGGCCAAGCTCTGCAAACCTAAGGACCATGGTGGTTTAGGGATTCATCACCCTGAAACCCTCAGCAGAGTTTTGGGAGCAAAACTTTGGTGGAGGTGGCTTAAGGAATCGGCAACCCCTTGGGCCAAGCTTTGGAAACATAAATATGCAAATAATTGGCAGGAGAGGGATCATACCTGAATGTCAGGGCTCATCAAGGGCTCCCACATTTGGAACCTTGCTTGGGAGAATAGAGCCATTGTCCAATAGCATAGTTTCTGGGAGATCCGAGCTGGGAACTTGGCACGGTTTTGGGAGGATAACTGGCAGCAGGAACCAAATTTGTTCAAGGAAGAATTAAACTCTCTCAAGAATGACACTGACAACAAAGGTTTACTTATGGTAGGTGACTTCTGGGATCAGGTAAGGAACAATGGTAAATGGAGAATATGGAAGGATCTGGGTTATAGTGAAGAAAGCCCTTTGAAGGCCTAGGCGGTTTCTCTTGCTCTAGACTTGGAACATAGGAATATTTTGGTGTCATCCTTGTTTGACCAACTGATATGGGGAAGAAACAACGAAGGCAACTTTAACCTCAAAGAATCTAAACGAATGGCCCTAGGGTTTGATTATCAAAACCCAGATGAGGTATGGAAGAACCTTTGGCAGAACCCGCATTGGATGAAAATAAAGTTGTTTATGTGGTTGGTTCAACAAAATAAATTTCTAACTTGGGAGAATCTTCTAAAAAGCAGTTTTGTTGGCCCATCCAAATGCCATCTATGTGGCTTACAAGAGGAGACGATGGAACACTTACTCAACCTTTGCCCATTCACCTCTATCTTGTGGGATTGGGTGGCCTCAGTCTTCAAGAAAACTGACAAGGACAGACTCAACATCACCAACACTTTGAAGAATTGGAGGAAAAACTTCTCAGGCAATTAAATCATCAATAAAGCTTGGACTCTAGTTCTAGGCTTTATTATTTGGGATGTATGGAAAGAACACAATGGCAGGATTTTCAAGAACAAAACTGGCTCGACCCAGTACATCATTGCACAAATATTACGACAACTCAAAGAAACAGTTGGAGCCCTTTTGTGGAAACTTCCTGAGAACCCTCCTTTGCCCCCAAGATGCTCGCATACTGCTGCAGTTGGGTCTCCATGCAATAGTTCCCCAGGGCATAAAGAAGGTTGTGAGCCAAACAACTACTGGTAAAGACATCTGGCAGCCTCCTCCTCATGGATTTTTGAAAATCATATAGATGGAGCCTCTAAGGGCAACCCTGGGATGACTGGATATGGTGGGGTTATAAGAGATGAGTAGGGGCGCATAAAGGACATCTTTCATAGTCATTTGGGGACTGCCACCAATAACATGGCAGAGCTCATGGCCTTAGAGCAGTGCCTTGAAATCTTAATTGAGTCAAATTTATACAACACCATCATTGAAGCAGACTCTGAATTGGTCATCAATGTGGCCAAGAAGATATGTAATGGAACGGCACTAAGAAAAGTTTCGAACCATTGGAGGCTATCACAGGTCTTTCAACGTATTTCTTCCCACTTGCGAACTCAGAGAACTGTTAGGTTCGTCTGTGCGAAGAAAAGCCAACATGCTAGCTAATCGTCTGGCGAATAAAGGAGTGCTTTGCAAGGAAAGTTACAGCAGGTACACTTGGGATTCAACACCCTCGTGGAAATTGCATGATGATTGTCAAAGACAGGCAACCAAAGACATGGAGCACTTCCAGACCATGAGAAATGAGCAAAAGGAAGACCAGTGGAAGCAGTAGAGAGCGGAAGTAGGAGTCAATCCTAACCGCTGATCCCACAAAGAATGCTTAAGACAAAGCAAGCTATAGGGGAGGAGTACATGGTAAAGAGTGGGCTAGTAGAAAGGTCGCCGACCAAAGATTTTGATGGCCTTCGTTATCGAATGGCTATTGAGTTGAAAAATGACTGAAGGTTAAGTCTACAAGCGGACCCGAAGATTTATGGATTAGCGATTTATAATCTTTATCGGCTCCGTAAAGTGGGTAAAGGTCGTGCTAGTTTCCGATCCGATATCTCTGATGACCGTCAGATCAACAGGGGCTTGATCGTATGGATATCAGGTTTTAAAAGTGATCGAAGGTTAAGACTTAGACTGGACCCGAATTTTCAGTGGGAGAGGAAGGAACGACATAAACCCGAAGTGAAGAGAATGATGCATAGGAATCGTTTGATCCGTAGTAAATCTTGACCATCGATCCTTTTTCCACACGCTGACGTCATATTCCATTATGGGGGTTCAACCACTGGTAACCCGCGTGCTAGTTTGAATAGCCACAAACCGTTGGATCTAAGTACCCCGTCTTTGAATGGATATTAGGTTTTAAGATTGGGGGTAGTTAAGCTGAAGAGTGGACCCGATTTTTTATAGATCACAGGTTCTTTTTCTTTATCGGGTCTGGAAAGCGGTTAATGGGCGCACAAGTTCCTAAAGCGATGTTGCGTCAACTGTTGGATCAAGAACCAGATCGATGGTGGAGATTCAATCGCATTTTGTCTTTAGGTAAAAGTGTATGGCCAGTGATAAACTCAGTTTTGTGATATTGCGATGCGTTGTACTATGGACCTTCAGATCAATAGTTTGATCAAACGGTGGTGGCTTACTCCCGCATTTCGTAGTTTCAAGGGTTGGCGGTGTGCAGTCACTACAATGTGCGATAAGCCGAGATGTGTGATAAGCCGAAATGTGATGAGGTTTGCGAGGTTGCGATGGACTCTCACATTTCGTAGTTTCAGGTGTTGGCGGCTTGTAGTCAATGCGAGGTGCGACAAGCCGAGATTAGGAGGAAGAGTATTCTTTTTTTGTTTTTATGTGTGATGTTTAGGGTATTGTTGACCCTGTTGCTTGTTTTCATCAACAGGTCTATCTTTTGCTGGTCTTTACACTTGTAAAGACGTTGTACCATATGTAATCTTATTTTTGAAGTTAATTGAAGGTACCACTCTTACTTGACCAAAAAAAGAGAGAACATGGATCTAGGGTCGAGGTCAGGTGGAATAGGGGATCGTCGGGAAAGGATGGTACACTAGAATTGTTTAGGGGAATAGACAAGGAGAGCAGAAAGTTTTCGTCTTCTATGGGAGACAAAGAGTCGTTTCTTGTGACGAAGAAGACGACGATAAGAGGCTTTGAGTTCGGAGTAGGAGGGTTGAGAGTGGGTGAAAGCATATCGAAGTTCTAGATGTAGAGTCTTGCATTCATCATCGTACCATTTGTTCATGGGGCAAGATCAACCTTTAGGGGAGATGGAAGTGGAACGCGTGGAGTGGGGAAAGGATTTGAGTGTTGCTTCCCAAATGGCAACTGAAAGATAGGTGTATTTAGTGGAAGCAGAGTCAAGCAAGGAGAACTGGGTTTTTGATGGGAGTATCTTGCGTAGGGTAGAGGAGAAAATGTCAGGGTCTCCTTTGTCAAATCAGAAGGTAGTTCGGGGTGGGCCCTGAGGGGAGGGATGGGGTGGAAGGGGAAGGTCAAATCAGAGAGAGAAGGAAATAAGTGCATGATCAGCGAGGGGGATGGGAGAGACTGAGAGATGGTGAATAAAAGGGAGCAAGTTATGGCTAGCAAGTACATAATCAACTACACTCGCACCCCCACCATATGTTCGACAAGTGAAAAAGCGAGAGTCTTGGAAATAAGGGAGACCATTTAGAATAACCAACTCCTGAGATTCCCCCAACTGTAATAAATGTTTACCATAAATTGTAATGGGCCTTAAAGCATCATCTGACATCCGGTGAAGCCCTACTGAATCTGGATCTATCCCCTAAGTACAAAATACATCCTTTGATCGGTCGTGGAGAGGGATTTGGAGATCTCTAATGCGAGCATTGAAGTCACCTAGGAGGATGAGTTCCCCAACAACACAGTACCGGGTGATGTCGGTGTACAAGTCTATAAAGGGATCCCCATTTGGGCCATTATGGACAACAAACAGTGAAAAGGCTGGGGGGAAGTAACAAACTGCAATGTAGATGTCCCTCGGAGGAGAGACTCTAACGCTAATCCGAATCCACATAAACCTGACAAACTCACCTTTGGCTACCAAAGATACCCTGTTCTGGAGTAAGTCACTAGCCAAACAAGCAACTCCACCTGATTCTTTGACCCCTCCTGAGCTCCTCGTCTCCTGCCTGCAAACTGAGATCCAATGGTAACCTGCAATATTTGGGAGGGGTCGAGCATGGCTCGCATGAGTCTCGGTCATGAAGAGGATGTCCGTTGATTCGAGAGCATCATACAAGAGTCTCGACGATGACTAGAAACATCCATTTTCATTCCAACAATGGATTAGAGAATGCTCTGGGGAAAAACGAGTTGAAAGCTAAGCAAGAGCAGCCTGCGCTCACTGGAAAACAATTGGAAGTTGAGTAAGAGTAGAATTTTCCGGCTCAAAAAAGAATTGGACGCTGGAAAACAATTGGAGGCTGAGCAAGAGCTGAATTCTCTGGCATGAAAAAGAATTGGAGGTTGAGCAAGAGTAACTTGCTATGGCTGGAAATTTTGGAATGCAGCGGGTACAATTTAGGGCTTTGATCTTGATCGCAAATCCACCATTTAGGGGGACTCATCCTCCGTTTAAGCACGAGTTGCGTTAATTCTTAACGCTAAATATATTAGTAATATAACTTTTTAAAATCACAATCACATATTCATTGAATTATCAATTCCGTTAATAATTTAAATCACAATCACATTATTCATTAAATTATCAATTCTGTTAATAATTTATGGATGTAATTGATATTTATTTTTCATTCTTGTTCAATATTTGATAAATGTCCGACCTAACAGATTCAAACTAGTAGAATATAAAATTGGCATGTGGAAGGATTGGAGCTCTAATGGCGAGGGTTTGGACGCTGGTGCTCTGGCCGGAACCGGGACCAGACTGATCGAGGGTTAGGGTTCCTCTAGTGAGCGTCGACCGGTGGGCACAGTATGACTCGCAGGGTCACAGAGGTCAGCGTCAGGAGAATGGGCAGCTGGAGGTTTGTTTCTGCGTAGGGTGGACAACTGGGATCAAAGGGTAAAAGTAACTGCTAGAATAGAAAATTCATAGGATCCCTGTGCTGGCAGCAAAACCGATCGGCAAACATTCCTGAGAACCTGCACAGTAACAATGGTTAATTCAAACGAGCTCGTGGAACTAGACCCGGATATGGAGGATATCCTGTTGGTTTGGGGGAAAGACCCCACAGCTCAGAATATTGAACGCTACTTCGGAACATCAGGGACTTTCAGATCCGGAACCCTCTCGCCGGAAACGCACAAGATCAATCAATCCTTTCTTCAGTTGACAAATGGTTTCGACGAGAATGCTTTTGTTCATCAAGAATTTCAAGCTTTACAGCAGTCGACCAGATCAGGTGAGGATGGGCTGCATGCGGGTTTCCGTCAGTCGAGCCAAGGCATCAAGGGGAAATCGCTCGCTGTCGAGCCAATACTATCTGGAGGACTAGAGGACATAGTAAATTTTGTCACAAGTTCCGAGCAGAGAGGTGAAAAGAGGACATGAAGGGTTTCAGCGGTGACAAGGGCATCCATTGCAAGAGAGCAGGGCACCTCAAAGGGTAATGGAGGACGGTCAGAAGCTGAGATCGGAGTTTCTATTGAATATCAAAAGGCCCCTATTGAAGACGCCCTGGGATCTCAGGTAACTCGTCAATCCCCTGTCGAACCTATCCGAGATTCTTTAGGTTTTTCGCTCCCAGCCAGCCTCGAGACTGGGCTCCCCCAAGCAAACCCTAGTCTGGAAGAACAAGATAGGACAGGCTTAAACAAGGAGACAAGGGAGGAAGACGTCGGGGGAAAGAAAAAAGGGGAGAAGAGGAAAAAACAAAGACCAATTTGCCAGCAAGACTTGGAAGGGAACCTGGTGCTGGGTATGGACGTGAGTATCGAAGAAGCTTTGGAGGTGGCAGACTGTACAGTGGTTGGCAGGGCGAGAGGGAAGAAATTCTCCTCTAGCTTCATCCAAGCTTGGGGAGAAAAGAATTGGCAGACCGATCAAGCAAGGTTTTTCGAAGCTTCAACCCTTGCAAAGGGATGGTTTATGGTACGCTTTGAGAACAAAGAGGTGGCTGATTGGGTGATTGGGAGGAATTGGGTTATTAGGAACATTCCTGTTCTTATGAAAAAATGGACTCCCTTGTTCGATGTTGTCCATGAAAAAATGGATGTTTTCCCGGTCTAGGTTAGGGCACCTGGTCTGCCTCCGTTCTTATGGGCCAAATCAGTTTTTAAGGCAATAGGGAACAGATTGGGTACCTACCTGGAAGCAGATATGTCCTTCTTAGAAACTCGGAATAAGGCCATGGCGCGGATTTTAGTCAGTCTAAACCCTGGCAAAGGACTTGCGAAGAAGATAAACCGGCAATATAAAGATTTAGTATTTGAACAGATATTGGATTACGAATATCTACCATTTAGGTGCCATAGATGCCACGAATATGGTCATCTGGCCAAGGAATTCCCCTTAGGCAGGCGAAGGCGGCGTTCCCAGAGGTCATCTACCCATTGGGAGAAGGTTTACAATCACACTCATCTTTCTCAAGGGCAGGAGGTTCCAGCAGAACAGATAATCGAAGAAATGGAGACAGAGATCCATATGGAAGTGCAGCTTCCGGAAGCAGCACAACATGCCCCCTTGTCCAGTGGCGCGGACAAAGAAACGGAATTGGAGACTGTCAAAGCAAAAGCGGAGATCTCATGGGGGACGACACCTTCTCAAAAGCCTACCGAAAGTGAAGGAGCAATGGGTATGTGCTTAGATTCAATCTCCCCTCCTATTCTTAGTTCTGAATCAATTGAAGTTTTCTTGGGCTAGAAGTCTCATTGTAATCATTTCATCTCTAATAATAATGAAAGCATTAAAATTCATGATGAAACCATTGAAGAAACTGGCATAGAAGACATCTCGACTGCTATGCCCTCACTTGATTTGAATTGTGAAGGTGTTTCTCTTGATCCTGCCCCCTCGGCCATTCACCCATCCTGTCCATACACTCAGATCCCTCGATAGAAAGCCTATTATCTCAGAGTCTGTAGGTGGTATTGGTTCGCTCCCCCCCCAAAGCCAAAAAAGGAAAAAAAGAGGTCGGAAATCCAACCTTTCCATGGCACAGATAAAAGCAAAGTTCGATGTAGCAGATGGGAAACAACAGTGTATCACTGGGGCTCTTAGAGCAGTGCAGGCCCCCGAAGATGTTGTAAAATGATCCTGACCTCATGGAATTGTAGGGGTTTAGCCATTAAACCCAAAAAACTGGCCCTCAGGGAGATGGTTCAAAACTCAAAAGTAGATATTCTCTTTCTTCAGGAGACCCTAGGGAACGGAGTAGAAGTGGAGACTATGTTAAATGCCCTGTTTCTAGGCTGGAAATTCTCAGCAATTGACTCAAATGGTCACTGAGGGGGTCTGGCAGTAGGCTACAGGGAAGGAAGAATTAAGGTTTGGAATCAGTGGGGGATGAAGCAGGTGATGGGAATGGAAATCCAGTCCCCAGATTTTGCTTTTCCCCTAACCATCTGCAATGTTTATGGCCCCTGCCAGGATAGGGTGGTTTTTTGGAATGAGCTGATGTCAAAATATTTCTTGAAGGGGAAAAAATTGGTGTTGGGAGGGGATCTAAATTTCTCAATAGGAAGAGCGGAGGCATGGGGTCCATCGGCTAGGGAAGATCCTCTGTCGGATTTCTTCCTAAATATGTTATCTGTTAACAAACTAATAGATATTAATCTGATCAAACTAAAGCCGACTTGGAGAAACAGGAGAACAGGGGATGCTAGAGTGGCAAAAAGGCTGGACCGTTTCCTCATCAACGAAGGGTTAGCCTCTAGGATCCCTATGTTTCGGCAATGGATTGAAGAAGGAGGGTCCTCAGATCACTTCCCAGTTTACTTAGAATTCTCCATTCCCCCTCCAAAGCCACCTGCTCCTTTTAATTTCAATGCCTCCTGGTTACAAGATGTTTCTTTTAACAATCTTTTCAAGCAAACATGGAGACATCCTGAAACCAGCGCCACTGAGGACAAAGGTTTCTTGTTCATGGAAAATCTCAAAAGATTGAAGAAAGCTACCATAAGTTGGGCGAGGGCTAGGAAGGAAGCCCAGAACGAGGATTTTAACAGGATAAGTGAGGAGCTAAAAAAGCTGGAAAGCATAGAGGAGGATGGATATGCTTCTCAGGCTTCAAAAGATAGGATTCTTCACCTTGAGAAACTCAAGAATCAAATTCTTCTGGCAAAAGAAGAGGAATGGAGACTCAAGAGTAGAGCGATCTGGTTAAAAGCTGGCGATGAAAACACTAGCTTTTTCCACAATTATGCAAAAGGGAGAAAGTCTGCAAATACTATCTAGACCCTTAAAAATGAAGAAGGAAGGGAGGTGCAGACTTTTAACTCTTTGTCCGAGTTAGGACAAAGGCATTTCCAAAATCTTTTTGCAGATTCAGGAGAGACCACTATTGCTGAGGTAATCAAAACAACCCAATGTTTCTCAAGGTTTCTCGAGGAGGAAGAAGCGGAGGATCTATCTTGCCCGGTAACCAAGGAGGAAGTAGAATCAACAATAAAATCCATGGCAAAAGAAAAAAGTCCTGGGCCGGATGGATGGTCCATTGAACTTTTCCTCCACTTCTTTGATTTGATAGGAGCGGAAATCACTGAAGTTGTAGAGGAATCCAGGAAGAAAGGTGAGGTCTACAACCCTTTCAACGCTACTTTTATAGCTCTCATTCCAAAGAAGGAAGTTCCTGAAAGTTTTGAGGATTTCAGGCCAATTTCGCTTTGTAACAGTATTTACAAGATCATTGCAAAGGTGATAGCGAATAGAATCAAACCAATTTTGTCACAGCACATTTCAATGGAGCAATTTGGATTCTTGTCTGGAAGACAAATTCATGAAGCCATTGGTGTTGCCCAGGAGGTTTTGCATAGTGTCAGACAAAAGAACAAGAAGGGTGTTGTTATAAAAATTGACTTATCAAAAGCATATGACAGAATAAACTGGTTATAAATCAGGCTACTTTTAACTCATTTAGGCTTTAAATCAGATTTCATCAGCTGGATCATGGGATGTATCACAAATGTTAGTTATGCAATTCTTATCAATGGAGCAGCTTCTTCTTGCCTGAGGCAGGGGTGCCCCTTGTCCCCTCTTCTTTTCCTTTTAGTTGCAGAAGGCTTAAGCCAGTTGATCCACAAGGAGAGAAGGGAGGGGAAGGTAAAAGGTATTGAAGTAGCTATTAATTTATTTATCTCTCATCTCCTTTTCGTTGATGATATTTTGATTTTCACAAATGGAGAGTCAAATGAAATTAAGGAATTAAAAATCATTCTAGATCTGTTTCTGAAAGCAACCGGAATGCAGATAAATTCCAGGAAATCCCAGCTGATAATGATAGGTGCAGTAAGACAGGAGAGGGATCAGCTTCAATCCCTCTTTCCCTTCCAGCCTAGTACTTTGGAACACCCTTTCAAGTACTTAGGTTTCTGGTTAAAACCAAATGCATACAAGAAAGAGGATTGGAACTGGCTGATTGCAAAGATAGAAACTAGAATCTCCCATTGGAGCTTCAAATGGCTCTCTAGAGCTAGGAGATTGACCCTTATAAAATCAGTGCTTCTGGCCATTCCAGTCTACTGGGCGGCATTAACATGGGTTCCCAAAGGCATCCTGGAGAAAATCAGAAGAATTTGTAGTAGATTCTTGTGGGATGGCTCAAAGGAAAGTCCGGTGCTACCATGGGTGGCATGGGATAAAGTGGCAAGGCCAAAGGATTGGGGAGGATGGGGGATAAAAAGTCTTCCCGATTTCAGTCTCTCTTTGGCAGCAAAATCAGGATGGAGACTTATAAAGATGGAAAATTTATGGACTAGAGTGGTGAAAAGAAAATATATAGACCCAGTTCCTTTGGAAGATTGGATTAGAAACCCGGTCAAGAATAAGAAGAATGTCTCAGCGATATGGAGAGCAACGGTGGAATCTTTCAAGGTAATTGAACAAGGATTGGCATGGAAGATTGGGAATGGTAGGAATCTGAAGATAGGGAAGGACCCCTGGATAGGATGCAATGAAAATTATGCCTTATCACCTGGTTTAATCAGACACTTAGAAGGCAAGAACATTCTCTCCTTAGATCAGGTTGAAAAGGCGGGCCAATCAACCATGTGGGGACAGGCATGGAAAGACGGGGAAGACCTAGAGCTGGATCAAAGGTGGTGGAATGAATGGCATTCATTCACCCAAGAACTCACCCGCTCAAATGTCAGGCTAAAAGACAGACCAGATTTGTTGATATGGGCGCACAGAGAAACTGGAGATTATTCTCCAAAAGATGGATACAAGTTTATTCTATCTAGGAAGGGATGGGGAGATCCCGAATGGTGGTCGAAGCACATTTGGAAGCTCAAATGCCCTGCCAAGGCCAGACTTTTTTTCTGGTGTCTATTAAGAAGGAAAATTCCAACTTGGGACATTCTTCAGTCTAGGTTCATGCACGGTCCTGGGAGATGCGCAATATGTAAAGCGGAAGCGGAAACCATCAATCACCTTTTTCTAAATTGTCCTGAAACAAAAAAGATATGGGGGGAGGTAGAGAAATTGATGAACAAAAAGTTTGAATGGGGCAATGGGAACCTGGATGAGGCGTGGGCTAAATGGTGGCATCAATACCCTGCTGGGAACATGAGAAATCTTCCCCTCATCATCTGTTGGGGTGTTTGGCTTGCTAGAAACAGAAGTATATTCCAAGACAAGGGAACTCCGGTTGCTGCCACTGCTATCCAAGTTGTATCAATTTATACATCCATCCCAGAACTAGAGGAGAAAAAATCCCAGGGGTGACCTCCTGGGAAGTCCTGGTTACCGGGTGCAAGCCCCGGAAGTGATGATTGATGCTATGTGATTCGTTCTCCACATTTCACTAGTTTCAATCCCACTTCTTCACCCCTGTGAGCATCACCCGATGCAATGAGTGCTAAGTGAACTATCAAAAATCATGAGAAATTAGTCAGTTACGACTACCTCTCATGGAAATGGTCATACGTTAATGACTTACTTAACGCAGTTGAATCCCAAAAAATGATATCTAATATAATGCATTGTGTAATCCCCCATACATAATAAGACTGTGCATATCAAAGAGGGCATCCCCTGGGCTTTCTTTGACGGAGCCTCACAAAATAATCGGGCAGGAGCGGGTATCATCATCCATATCAACGCAAATCATTCCCTAAAAGCCTTAGTTGGGTTGGGGACAGGATCAAACAATTTCGCCGAATTGTCAGCGTTGAGACTTCTCCTCTGTTGGCTTATTCAAAGAAACACCTTCACAATTCAAGTTTTTGGAGACTCTCTCAATGTAATAAATTGGATCAATGGAAAAAGCACATGCAAAAACCAAATTTTGAAACCCATGCTGGAAGAAATGCAGGTATTAAAATCATCTTTTAACAGTTTCTCATTATGCCATATCTACAGGGACAGCAATGATTCCGCGGACAAGCTTTCTAAGGAAGGTTTACAACAAAATTTGGGAGGCTAGAAGATAGTCGAAGATTGTCAGGTACAGGTTCATTCTACAGATCTGCCGCCATATGCATAAAAAACAGCTGCTCTGATTTTAAATCTTATCTTATTTTATGTCTCATATACAGTTTTAAACAGACTTTTATCCAACTTTTAAAACTTTACATGGGTTGTTTTCCTCTCCGTTGAGGAGACCCAAATGCGATGTTATTTTTGTGAACAGCCTCTCTTGGAGAGGACGATTTTGCACATGGTTGTTAGTGAAAAAACCGCTGATAGAACCGCTTTTTACAACAGTATTATGATTTTGCTAGAGGAACAAAATGATAGAAAGGATGGCTTTTGTTGATTGCATGGACAATCAATCAGCAACATCAGTAATGCACATAGCATATGCAATGTAACTTTTTATTTTCTTAATAAAAAGTTCGCTTTTTCTTCGAAAAAAAAAAAAAAAAAAAAAAAAAAACAGAATCAACTAGTAACCTTACGATGTCTTTAAGTTTTTATATCTACTACAGTGGCTGAACTAAAGTAGGAGGTTATTTATTATTTAAAATGATGTGAATAAAATATCTAACTATTAAATTTTTTTTATTGTTTGAATTAAATACATTAATTAATTTAATTATATGATGAAAAGCTGTATCTTTTTATTTTCCTCATATTAAAAAAATCAATTAATATATATATATATATATATATATATATATATATTTTATTTTAAACTTATGTAACATCAATCCTTTTATTATTGCTACTTACTTCTATGTTATTTTTTAAAATAATGTTTTATATAATTTTTTTTATTATTAATTTATTAAACTACTATTATTATTTTAAGTGGTGTATGTTAGAGGTATTGATGATCCCCTACCCCATGGTTTGGGTTATGTTTATACATTTATTTTAGTAATCATGAGAATATTGGTAAGAAGTTTGAGTTTGGAAATGATGGTTTCTTAGTTTAATTTTGTATTTAAAAATCAAAAAAATTTATTTATTAATATGAAAGTTTTTAAATAGTGTTTTGTTGGTAATGGGTTCTTATGTATAGTAATGTTTTTTTTTTAAATAAAATGTTTTTAAATTTTGATAATGGTTTTACGTATAGTAATGTTTTTTAAATAGAACTTTTTTTTTAAATGTATTGTTGAATTTAAATCAAACATTATTTCATGATGAATAATTATTTTTGGTAATTTTGTGATTATAAAAATTGTATAATGGTTTAATAATGAATAATTATTTTTAATTTGGTAATTATGTGATTATAAAAATAGTACAATGGTTAATAAAAATGAGAGATTTTTTTATAATAATTTTAGTATGATTTTATTTTATATTTTTTTGTTAAAAATTAATAATGTTAATGTATAAAAAATTGTTTATATAAATTATGATTTTGTTTTATATTATTTTTTATTAAAAAAAATTAATGTAAATGATTTTTTTTCCCAATATTTTATTTTAGTTGTAATGTTTATTTTCTTTTTCTTTTTGTTAAAATAAATAATTTTTTTTATCAAATTTACTAAAGTGTGGTTTCTAACTAGTTTATATTCGTATTGGAGTTCACCAAGACTAGAAACTAATACAACAATATTTATAAGCATGAAGTCATTACAACAATATTCAAGACATTATAGCTCATGTCAAATATGAAGATTTTAATTGGGTTGGAAAAATAACAACCATTTCCCCAAAACCATAATTGCAATTAAGAGTTAATGTCTTTTTATTAATATTGATATATATTTTTAAATAACATTTCATTTCTAATAAATTTTTATTTGTTAATTATAGTTAATGACGAAATATATTCTTGGTTTATCATATTTTTTTAAAATAAATATTTATCTTTTTGATAAAAAATTAAATGGTAAATTTAATTGAATCGATACTTTTTGTTTATTAATAATGAATTATGTATTAATATGGAGGCAGGGGTTAAATTTGACGCCCGTAAGCCCGTATTTTGCATTTTTACCCATAAAATATGTTTTAATCTAAAACCTCCACGTCATGCTCAACTTG
>APFE031323995.1:0-15519 GCA_000404065.3 Pinus taeda | reverse complement strand
CAATTATTATGTTAAACCTATTTAAACCACTATATCTATATCATTTAACATCTCTATTGAATTTAAAATCACAATTAACGTAAATAAATTTAAACTAAATACCATATATAAAATATTTCTCCAAAAACAAACAACAATATGGGTTAATGTATTTCTCTCATCACCATAAGTACAATGAAGTACACGGAGTTAGGAATTGAAATTATAATATATTAATCAAATAGTCCTTGCATGGCATATGAGAATTGACACAAATCTCTTTACCACTCAAATAGAGATCCGCATTAATATATATCAATGATGATATAAATGCAATAAAAACCCTAAAAAATAAATAAAGATGATATTAAATACTTACACAATTAGTTAGTTTATATGATTTGAAATTGATACAAATAGTGCAAAATGCATGACAAATCAGATGATTATAAAAATAAATCCAACAAATTTAGTAATCCGAATAATCTGGCAGACAAGAAAGCTCTCGAAATCTTCATAATCACTCTAAAACCACAATAATTAGTTTTCGCAGGTTGCAATAACTGAAATTCCTGAAATTTGGTAGTCGTATTTATGTTAAAACAAAGTAATATTGAAAAGAAAACCAACAATTGAACCAATGTTATAGCAAAGAAACATAATTATACCTTTTCAACCAAAGGTGAATCCACCAGAAGGAAATGTTGGTTGATTTGTTCCAAAATTGAATTTTGCTTGTGCAACGTCTCCCGTGGTAAGTAACTTCGGGTAGAGCATTTTTCCAATAAATTTAGTCCAAGTTTTTGTTTCTGCTGCTTTCTATCTTACTTTATTACTACAAGGGTTGGTTGCACAATGTTTTCTGACTACTTCAAACTATAATCAAGCAAGAAAAAAGCCACAACGCCACTTTCAAACCACTGAAACACTATTTCCCATAAGAGAAAAAAAACAGAATCCCCTAATCTTCTCATGAAATAATCAATCAAGTAAACTCTTGCTTTCTGTCAGGTATAAATAAAACAATTACGACCTTCACCCGCAACTTTGGAAAATCCTGCCTCACCGGTAATTCAAAAAAGCGAGGAACACCGCCTGCATCAATGACTACAACCATAGCTGGAAGACTTCCCAATTGCAAAACAATAAAATAAATGCTAATAAAAATAAATTATTCATATTGTGGGAAAGAATCCAACAATGAAAATGAAGAAAGTTATATGAAGAGAAACATATATTCAAGTATAATCTAAAAACTTCATTAAACACAAACAAAAACTAATAATTATACTATAACAAGATATAACTAAGTCTAAAGCTAAAGGCCAATCACCAACCATCACTAATTAAATTATAAAGCCAAAAGGACAATGACGGAACCTAAGAATTATTTTTATGCATTTTAACAAATATATCACTTAGCTTTTACCAAATATATCACTTCGTTTTTAACAGTTACTCTAACAAAGAGTAACGATGAAGAGTAATCTCTAATAATTTTCATATTGGCCAATTGTTACAACACGTAATTAGGTTCTTTTTATATTTCAAGTATTTTGTTTACTCAAGCAATAACATTCATAAAGAAATAAAATTTACTTACAATAGATATGGAAAACATCGTAAAGGAATGAAAAAACCTAGAACTGCTCGCTAATACCCGAGTTAGTGTAGAAATATTCACTAATACCCAAGTCTCAACCAATATTGTACAACCAAATACTATATGGACTGACAAGATGAAACTTTGTGCTGCAACACAATCTCGATGTGTCTCCAACGAAATTCCCTAAACTATAAATCTTTAATCTGAGCACTGGCTTCATAATCACTCTAAAACCACAATAATTAGTTCTCGCAGGTTGCAATAACTAAAATTCCTGAAATTTGGTAGTCGTATTTATGTTAAAACAAAGTAATATTGAAAAGAAAACCAACAATTGAACCAATGTTATAGCAAAGAAACATAATTATATCTTTTCAATCAAAGGTGAATCCACCAGAAGGAAATGTTGGTTGATTTGTTCCAAAATTGAATTTTGTTTGTGCAACATCTCCGGTGGTAAGGAACTTTTGGTAGAGCATTTTTCCAATAAATTTAGTCCAAGTTTTTGTTTCTGCATTTTCTAACTGCTTTTTATCCTACTTTATTACTACAAGGGTTGGTTGCACAATGTTTTCTGACTACTACAAACTATAATCAAGCAAGAAAAAAGCCACAACACCACTTTCAAACCACTGAGACACTATTTCCCATAGGAGAAAGAAAACAGAATCCCCTAATCTTCTCATGAAATAATCAATCAAGTAAACTCTTGCTTTCTGTAAGGTATAAATAAAACAATTACGACCTTCACCCACAACTTCAGAAAATCATGCCTCACCAAGAATTCAAAAAAGCGAGGAACACCGCCTGCATCAATGGCTACAACCATAGCTGGAAGACTTCCCAACTGCAAAACAATAAAATAAATGTTAAGCTCCATTAATCTGGAAACCAACTGCTGCCTACAATTATGGAAACCAACTGCAGTCTTTCCTTAATTTCTGGAAACCAACTGTAGTAATTTCCTTAAATTAAGGAAATTAACTGTAGTTAATTAATTTTCTTGTTTGGATCTTCTGAAGTGGTCCATTACTCCATCTGGAGTTCTCTACCTTGATCTGTGGAACACCTGACACATAGCCATCAGAAGCTTGATGGAAGCTTGGCTATAAATTCATCTGTTTGATCCCCAAGCTAGCATCTCAATCCCCTTCAGTTTTTACACCATCTAGCTGAGAGAGCAGAGCTTGGAAGTGCCTTCATACTTTCTGTATTCTTTTCTTTTGCTTGGATTGAAGCTGGAGTGCTGTTTCAGTAAATAAAGCAAGTGGACTATGGTTTGCAGCAAGAGCATTATCAATGGCTGGAGGTAATTTATTTATCCTGGGCATTAAAGTTTCATTTTTAGATTCTTTAAAGTATTCAGATTCCGCATATAGAATCGCTGCTCTATTAACAATAAATGCTAATGAAGATAAATTATTCATATTGTGGGAAAGAATCTAACAATGAAAATGAAGAAAGTTATGCGAAGAGAAACATATATTCAAGTACAATCTAAAAGCTTCATTAAACACAAACAACTAATAATTATACTCTAACGAGATATAACTAATTCTAAAGCTAAAGGCCAATCACCAACCATCACTAATTAAATTATAAAGCCAAAAGGACAATGACGGAACATAAGAATTATTTCTATGCATTTAAAATATATCACTTAGCTTTTAACAAATATATCACTTCGTTTTTAACAGTTGCTCCAACAAAGAGCAACGATGAAGAGTAATCTCTAATAATTTTCATATTGGCCACTTGTTACAACACGTAATTAGGTTCTTTTTATGTTTCAAGTATTTTGTTTACTCAAGCGATAACTTCATAAAGTAATAAAATTTACTTACAATAGATATGGAAAACATCGTAAAGGAATGAAAAAACCTAGAACTACTCGCTAATACCCGAGTTAGTGTAGAAATACTCACTAATACCCAAGTCTCAACCAATATTGTACAACCAAATATTATATGGACTAACAAGATGAAACTTTGTGCTGTGTCTCCAACGAAATTCCCTAAACTATAAATCTTTAATCTGAGCACTGGAGATTAAATGGTAAGGTGACAAGCTATCACGAATATAAAAATAAGCATTACTCTCATCCAGAATCTCCAGTGAACAATGTTTAGGAGATTCTCTGAACTGTGGTCAATAATTGTAATCAAGACTTGATATTTTTTATTGGCGCACTCTGCACTCGTATATCAATGATTAAAATATTAGCAATAAAAAACTGGTTATCAAATTTGGAGCAAAGGGATCAAAATGATAAATGACACTATACTAACCATTTTAGACCCAGTGGCTGCTCTTTCTTCTAAGAATGGGTAGGGTTTAAAACAATCACCATATGACTCAACCCAGATCTTCAATTTGGAATAAATGTAATTCGATTCAAGAGAATCTGCTTGGAACATAACACCGCCCCTGGAAGAAACACTCTCTTAGTTTTGTTGGGAATGAACTTTTAAAACTCTTCCAAGAGGTAAACATCTTTAGAATATGAATGCATTAATTCGATGGATTGTAATTTGGTTCAATCATTGTTCCCCAAAAACCATAAATTTTTTTCAAAAAGTTTCTACAACAAACTAAGTTTATAAGAATTTCAAAAGAAAGAACTGTAATATAAGATATAGGATGCAACAGATATACGGGAAAAATGAACTTTTCAACTTACCTGTAGGGTGGGAATCCCATGCCCATTACAGAGGAAATATCAAGGTCTGAACCTTGAACCGTGATTCCCTCACCTAGAACCTCGACAAGCTTCATTGACAACTGGAAAGAGTACCATCTCAATTATTTCCTTATTAATTAAGGAAATTGGCTACCAAAAGTGAGAAAACATGCTATAACAATTAGTTCAGTGCTAAAAAAGTGGTATGAAATAAAATAAAAATGAAGAAAATATTTCCAAATAATACTGCAACAGAAGTAAAAATTACTTTGCTATTGACAATCAAACTAGCCATGCTCCTCGACTTCTCAATATATTTCTTGATTTCAGGGTCTGGAGGGCCTTCTGTCTATCATCGTACAAATAGAAACCTTTACACGTTTTCTCACTTGCGAAAAAAGCGCCATATAATTACCAACTAAAGAATAAAACAAAGTATTGCACACAACAAAAATCACAAAATGAAGGGAGCAACGACACTTAGAAATAATTAATTACTACTTGTCTATGGTTGTAATTCTCCATTTGAAGAGTTTGTTCCTACATAATAGGAATTTAGTTTCTCCTAGTTTAGTGTGTGGTTGAGAGAATCTCTCAACCACACTATTGTACGTCCAAGATAGAATTCCTATCTTGAGACTATTGATTGTATAAATATGTGTGTAATTTCCTCATTCAGGAGTAATAGAGAATATATTGTTGTGTGCAATGTTATCTTGGTATCAGAGCCTGAGGGCTAGCCCCTCGTGGGCTTGGCCCATCATGGGCTGAGGAAATAAAGAGCTTGGTTAGCAAATCCATTTTTTTTGTGTTTGTCCATCATAATCGACAATGTTTTTTTTTTTTTTTTGTCTTTGAATGCTGCGTGCATTTTTTTGTTAGTATGGTGGGCTACCGTTTGGGAAGTGGACAACCTTCATTTGATGAGATGCTGCTGATTATTTGTCTTTTCACGCGGGCTGCGTGGAGGAGATTGGTGGCCGTGGCAGGATCGAACCACGGAAGGATCGATTGAGGCCGCATTTTTTTTTATTTTGTGCAGCAATTTGGATTGCTGCAGGATTGCGAGTTGGAAGAGCTACTGGCCCACCTGTTAATGAAGTAGATCAAAGAAGTGCGTTACGGTGCCTCTAACCTGCGCACCTGGAGAAGAGCTGTAGGCTCTCGAGGATTAATGGTGTCTCTAGATCGATCAATTTGTGTTCGTTGGAAGATAACTGTTGCGGAGGATTATTGGAAAGCAATGACCGCTACTTGATCGAGATGTGAACTGTGCGAATGAAGCATGGATCTGAAGTGAAGGACGTGTTTTGGCCAATCGATGCAGTGTGGTGGAGTGGAAGCAATAGTGATGCCTTCATGCAGAGGCTGGATCTTGTGAGGAAGCAGAGGAGGCTAGACCTGCATCGAGAAGAAGGCCTGATCGCTCAAAAAAAAAACATACAAAGAGAAAATTAGTCGTGGACTTGGCCATCAGGGACCCAATTGCTGGATTAATGCCCGATGTTGAACGCAAACGCGAGACAGGTATGCTAGACCTGCCAGAGAGCTGTATATCTACCATTTTCTCCTTGACTATGCTGCGCGACATTAACAGACTGTCATTTGTCTCCAAGCTCTTCAAATCTGTGTCCTATTCGGACGATCTCTGGAACAAATTCCTTCCTGAAGAATGCTCTCAGCTCGTACCCAGGGCTAACCCCTCTGTCCCAGGTTCAAAGGGAGAACTATGCGCTCGCCTCGGCAATTCAATTCTCATAGATGGGGGCACAAAGAGGGCTTGGCTGGAAGGATCCCCATCGAAATTGGGTTACATGTTATCTGCAAGAGCCTTAACTATCATTTGGGGCGACGACGAACGATATTGGCGTTTTGTTCCTAGAGACGAACACGACTCCAGATTCGAGGTGCTTGCAAAATTAACAATGGTTTCGTGGTTGGAGGTCCGTGGTCAAATCGACTGCAGGCTTTTGTCTCCGCATACTAACTACAGAGTGGTGTTTGTCCTTAAATTCAAAGAACGTCAATTTGGGTGCAATGCCAGTTACTTTTTCAATTACAACGCCGGACGGAGAACAGATGGAATTAGAGGAGCGTTTGAGTGAAAGAAGAGGCCAAAACCAGGGTTTAAATAGTGGATGGATGGAAGTGGTTGTAGGAGAATTTAGAACGAGACTTGCAGCATACGGTGGAGATGACTCTCGCATCGAATTTTATATGAAAGAAGGAATGAAACGCAGCTATGTGAAGGAATGTGACTATGTAGCCAACATAGATTGATTTCAGAGGCTTTCTGAAATGGCTTAGAGAGGATGGGTGATGATATTACATTTGACGCTGATGTGTTCGTGGGCAGTTTCATGTGTGCATAGCATCCGATTCGATGTGGCCACAAGTGCCAAGTGCATCTCTGAGGAAATCCAGACCAACGTCCTCATGCTTGGTGATTTCTCGGTGGGCCGCCTATGGAGTGGAGGAGCCTATGAGAAGCCTCTTCTGTGTTCCATCGGTTGTGTTAGCGAGAACGAGGGTTTGCTTTCGGCTTGACTGTTTCACCATGGCGACTCTGAGCGAATCCGGCGGCGTGGAAGGGAAGGAGAATCTGGAGAAATCCATAGAGGCAAGGATTCCATTCTTAAATCCATTTCTCTGCCCTGATTTCCCTTTAGCTATAAAAGTTCACGAATCTCCTACTCAAAATTGCTTAGGGTTTTTGCTTTGGTGGGTTTCTTATATCATGGCCATTATTTCGCTGCCATTTTTTAACTGATATTTCGTCCGTTGCTTTGGAGGAGATCTGTGCATTAGAATTGCAATGAACATTTGTAGATCTCGATTTATACTGTAAATTTAAATCCAGATCCAGCTTGTTGATTGATTGAATTAAAGTGATTTCTCGATGGATGATATAATCCAACGGCTGTTGAACGCAAAAGAGAGCAGATCAGCTAAACAAGTCCAACTCTCGGAGGCCGAGATCCGACAACTCTGCTTAAATCATGGAGCTAGCGGGCAGATCCATGCTGGCCCGCGGGTGTGTTTGGACAAAGACATGGCGTTTATTCAGATGAAGTATGTAGCGGCTACTGTGATTTCCATGTTCAGATTTCAGCGCCATGCTGTGGGAACTCCACAGCTCATTCACTGCTTGACTGCGCCCATGAAGGGTGGTTTTCCCGTCGTCGTTGAAAAAAGGAGGCGCGCGTTACTCCATAGCAGTAGTGCGAGAGGCAACCGGACCTGAGTTGTAGACGAAGACAGAGTCGATGGCATATACTTGTTTAACATTTTCTTCTTTTTCAGCTCTGTAATATTGTTGTTTCTGCAGGTGCCACTACTCAGGATGTTGGGAATTCTAGTCTTTTTTGGAGCGGTTTCGATGATCTACCTATCATGCAATCTGTTACTTCTATTATATCTCAGGACAATGGATATGTGCCCATTGTGGAGCCAGAGGTTCTTCTGGATGGAGACCATTCCATTGACAGTACCCTTGAAGTGGCGGAGAAAGTCTGGGCGGAGGATTTCTTTTATTTGGAAAAGTGTTATGAAGGCCATCAGTTTGAAATGAGGGCCAGTTAGCATGTTGATGGACGAGCCATAACAGTTGGGTTCGAGTTTCTTTGGTAATATTCTGCCACTGCAACAATAAAATGTGGTATTTATAAATGTTTTGGAATTATAAGCATTGAGCTTAGCTAACTCAATGGAGTGATTTTGTTAGAATTAGCTACTCTAACAAATCGTGCAAGTAAATCCAAGACAATTAAATCAGAAAGATGATGCAAATGTACTGTGGTGGGTAATAAAGTTGAATTGCACCAAATATTAATTTTGTGCAACAATGACACTAAAGGAAAAACGACAACTTTTATGGTGCACAACAAAGTAGATGTTTATTTGAGTTAGTGTGGTTTGTGGAATAGACTCCCTAGCATGTTGTAATAGTCATTGTATGTACCCAGAAACTTCAAATGTTGAAGTATGGAATGTAAGCCTTGTAAAGGCATTTGAAAGTTCATGGTGATCTTAAAACCACTTTGTAATGGTTTATGGTCAGCCTGAAACCATCTTTTGTCACTGTAAAGTGATGGTTTGTGGTGAGCCAGAAACCACATACAGAGCCTTAGTGGCTACAGGACTTGCCCGGTGGTGGCACATTTAAGTTCTAGATTTGCCCGGTGGTGGCAGATCGAACTTGCCCGATGGTGGCATATTGAAGTTGGCGGATTTGTCCGATGGTGGTAGATCGGACTTGCCCGGTGGTGGCATATTGCTTGAGTGGCTAGCGTGTACACGTCAGCTTTGTGCTCGTAGGAGCAGGGGGAGTGCAGTAACACCTGGCTCACGGTTTCAGATATGGTGTGTATGAGCATAAGAGGGTTGGTGCACTTTTCTATCTGACAGTTGCGTTGAAAGGCGCAATCAGCGCAACTGTTTGTGATTGTTATTCGGACATGAATATTTGGCTTAGAAAGGCACTGATCTCTCTTTGTTTTTTGAAGGTTCTGTACATGCAATTCGCGTGATGGTGGTGGATTTGACTATCATGACAAGTAGTAATTAAGGGGGAGAGTTAGAAATAATTAATTCCTACTTGTGTATGGTTGTAATTATCCATTTGAGGAGTTTGTTCCTACATAATAGGAAACCTAGTTTAGTGTGTGGTTGAGAGAATCTCTCAACCACACTAGTGTACGTCCAAGATACAATTCTTATCTTGAGACTATTGATTGTATAAATATGTGTGTAATTTCCTCATTCAGGAATAATAGAGAATATATTGCTGTGTGCAATTTTATCTACGACAATATATATTTGATTTTACGACAATATATATTTGATTTTAATTCTAGAATGAAAAATACATTTGCTTGAGAAAGAAAGAATTATAAAAGAAAGAACTATAATATAGGATATAGGATGCAACATATATGGGGAAAAATGAACTTTTTTCAACTTACCTGTAGGGTATGCCTATTACAGCGAAAATATCAAGGTTTGAATCTTGAACCATGATTCCCTCACCTAGAACTCGACAAGCTTCATTCACATCTGGAAAGAATACCATCTCAACTATATCCTTATCCATCAAGGAAATTGGCTGCCAAAAGTGAAAAAGCATACTATAACAATTAGTTTAGTACTAAAAAAGTGGTATGAAATAAAACAGAAATGAAGAAAATATTTCCAAATAATAATGCATTACAAAAAAATAAAAATTACTTTGCCATCAACAAGCAAACCAGCCATGCTACTCGACTTCTCAATATATTTCTTGATTTCAGGGTCCAGAAGGACCTTCTGTCTATCATCATACAAATAGAAATTACTTTGCCATCAACAATCAAACCAGCCATGCTCCTCCACTTCTCAATATATTTCTTGATTTCAAGGTCTGGAAGGGCCTTCCGTCTATCATCGTACAAATAGAAACCTTTACACGTTTCCGTCTATCATCATACATAGAAACCTTTACACGTTTTCTCACCTGCTAAAAAAGTGCCATATAATTACCAACTAAAGAATAAAACAGAGTATTGCGCATAACAAAAATCACAGAATCAAGTGAGCAGCGACAATATATATTTGATTTTAATTCCAGAATGAAAGATACATTTGCTTGAGAAAGAAACAAACGCTGTAGCTCCTTTCACTCACAGAGTTCTTTCACCCTTGCACTCTTTTACAGGGTTCTTTCACTTTTACACAACTAAAATTAGTTTGACATCCGTACGCAAAATAGAGCTGCCAAAAGTGAGAAAACATAATATAACAATTAGTTCAGTCCTAAAAAAGTGGTATGAAATAAAACAGAAATGAAGAAAATATTTCCAAATAGTAATGTACTACAACAGAAGTAAAAATTACTTTGCCATCAACAATCAAACCAGCCATGCTTCTCGACTTCTCAATATATTTCTTGATTTCAGGGTCTGGAAGGGTCGTCCGTCTATCATCATACAAATAGAAACTTTTACACGTTTTCTTACCTGCGAAAAAAAGTGCCATATAATTACCAAGTAAAGAATAAAACAAAGTATTGCTTACAACAAAAATCACACAATGAAGTGAGCAGCGACAATATATATTTGATTTTAATTCCAGAATGAAAAATACATCTGCTTGAGAAATAAACAAAGGCTGTAGCTCCTTTCACTCATAGAGTTCTTTCACCCTTGCACTCTTTTAACACTTTTTTACAGGTTTCTTTCACTTTTACACAACTAAAATTAGTTTGACATCGGTACGCAAAATAGACGTCGACTACACCTGTGGAGAAAACCTATTGAAGTGATTTCGATCCGTCTGCAGCTCCTTTCGCTCACAGAGTTCTTTCACCATTACACTTTTACAGAGTTCTTTCACTTCTACACAGTGAAAATTAGTTTGACATCGGTACGCAAAATAGAGGTCCACTATGCCTGTTCAGAAGACCTACGGAAGTGGTTTTGATCCGCCCGTGGTGAATTTTTGCAGTTGCGGAAGATGAGAGAGAAACAATGGTTCATAAGCGCTGGGTATATATATATTATGAGGCTTTTGCTGGCGACACTATTAATATTTGTTGTCCTCGACATAATTTTCAATACGTGTCCCACCTGATTGTTACGATTCAGCCAATTAGAAAAGCTTTATCCATTCAAAAAAATCTTTTAAATATGACAGGTGGCACTCCTTCAGCCTGGCTTGCGCGCCCCAAGCAATGCCTTAGACGCTTATTCTAGTCGTAGTCGACCCTTCACCCTTGTTCTGCGCGCAGTTGCCTGCTTCATCGCATGATTGAGTCCTATGATCTTTGGATGTTCCCCTATCTGCTTTGTGGTCTCGCGAAAAAAAGTCCGTTCCAATCTGTCTGCCAAAATCCACTAAAGATACCAGTTTTTCTACCCTTGCAGAGCTTCTCATGCAGATCATCATCCAAACTCCACCAAAGATACCAATGTTTCTGCCCTTGACAGAGCATCTAACACATAGCACCTTCTTTCTTACCATTTTCTTCAATTTAAATTTCCTTTTGTGCCTCTGAATTTCATGTCTTTCTTGGAATCCAGGCACCAGTCACATATATCAACGCTACCTAATTCCAACCGATCATAATACAACCTGCTGCAATATTGGTTCCATAATGCACATTATCAGAATTAAAATAACTAAGTTTATCCTCCAAAAATAGGCCATTGGTGAAGGCATTGTGAGTATTCAATGAAATTACAGAGAGACAATCTTACATGTGCTGAAATCGGTGGAAGCATCTCTTGCATCTGAACAAGTGTCCCTGAAATCCAATGTCGCCACGCATACAACATTCTCTTCCTTTGTATTTCCTATATTTTTTCTCGAGTTACAATGGATTTGTTTTCATTTTGGATCCATGAACGAGCACCAATGATTGTTTTCCATGGACGTCTTCTTGCCCAATTTACTACTAGAGCCTCTCATGCCATCATTATATTGTTTAAACATGATATTTATCTAATTATTTGCTCATATTGAATATCAAAGCATAGATTTAACATGATTGAAATGTATATTAGGAGTTAATTAAATTTCCAAATTATATTTTGTTTAAAAATGAAAAAATTTAAATATGATAAACTTGACTTGAATGGTTTGTTCATGGAAGTAATTTAATTTATACATGTTTTTGTTTGTTTGTTTGTTTTTTGTTTTGGGTTATATTTTTGGTAAACATAAAGAATTTCATAATTTTAATATATTTAATTATTAAATTTTTAAAGGTTATTGAATTTATTTATATTTTTAAATAAGAAAAAAAAATCACAATTTATTTAAAATGGTATGGAATTTTACATAAAAAAAAATCAAAATACAAATTAAATTTGGCTTTGAATTAGAATTTTTATCACAAAATTTAGTGAAAAAACTAAATTTTTGAATTTCTTTCTAAAAATCAATGATTTGAACTTAACTTAATTATTGTCTTCCACATTCCCATTCTCTCAATTTTTTTCTAAAATTCAATGATCTTAATTTAACTTGATCATTGTCTTCCATAGTCCTATTCGTCCTATCTATCTTCCTTTTCACCTCTAAATAAAAATGCTAATGCTAATTTAATTATTGCAAAAAAATTAGAAACCTACTTAGTTCAATTCAAAAAAACACATGTAAAATTTCAAAATTGATATGTATTTAACTACTACACATTGAAGCCAAATGCAATGTTTTCTTTATTCCATTGATCAACTATAATTTTTGGTGATAATACATATTGTGGTGATAAACATTATTGCCATTAATTTTATGCATTTATTATCTACCATTACTAAATACAAAATCATTTTACGATATCAAGTCATTTCCACATTTTACAAAATCATTTTACAATATCAAGTCATTTGCAAATTTTAGGGTTAGTTTAAATCTTAATTCTAATTATTTCCTGCTTTATATTTGTGTTTAAATTGTTTGGTTAATATGAAAATATGTCTTTAACTTACAGTGTATTCGAAGAAAATATTAGATCTGAATTTGGATGAACTAAAACTTTTTATTTAGAAATTGTTTTTGGATAACTCAAATAAGAAATAATAAGTTTAGGGAAGTTCAAAACTTTGTTTAATGAAAGTGGAAATTCAATTTGAAAATGAGAAAATAACATTTAGAACTGATGCGTGTTTTTCAAGTTAAATAGAAATTTGTCTCTAAAATGTAAAAACAAAACATACTCCCAAATAAAATTAAAATGTTACTTGAAAAAGGGAGGGAATCAAAAGTTTTTAATTCACTCAAAAATAGCTAAAGTAAAAGTTTTAAAATGCCTTGAAACAAGAAAATATTCAAAATGCTCAAAATCATTGAAAGCCTTAATCAATTTAACTCTGCAAAAATGTATGAGGTTGGAAATAAGATGGAAAAAAAATAAAAGATTGCACTGCTAAGATACAATCAAAGTGGTACCCAAAATATTTCAATATTTTAGGGTGTGTTGAAGCCTCAACAATAAGTAAACAATTTAATGACCCAATACCAAACTTCATATAACGAGAATGTAAGCATATACCCTCTTACCAACCACCAATGGTGTCACGTTTTATTTGCAGACAATGATGTTGGTGCATGTTGAGATCTCCAAGATTGTATCAACAAAGACAAAGATCAATAGCCTTGAGTGTTATATCCTTTTCTCCTACTTCAAGAAAAAAAAATGTTAACAGTGCATGTTGAGATCTCCAAGATTGTATCAACAAAGACAAAGATCAATAGCCTTGAGTGTTATATCCTTTTCTCCTACTTCAAGAAAAAAAATGTTAACAGATCTTTTTGGGTTGTTCTCTAGCAAATGATCTTAGTGGATTCTTTACATGGAATGTTACATGAGGGACAATATGGCCCCTTCGCATCCCTCAAAAAGTATAGTTTGAAAAACTCAAAATTCTTTCAATGAAAACATATCTGAGTGCATTTTTATTGTCATTATTTGTCTAAGATCCATTAGAGTGTTACAAAGAATTCTAATAAATGAAAAATTCATTGAATCCTAGAATGATTCTATTACAAATGATAATATTATAGTGAATGTATTTAATAACCTAGTTCAAACTTATCTTGTTAAGTACTTTGTGTTTTCTCCTTTGTATCGATTGATTAAGATTCATGGGTTTCTTTAGTCATTCACAATGCATTGATTCCTTAACACACATTCTCATGTAGAAGTGGGATCCATTAGAGGAGGAATTTGTGGCAAATTGATTGTTTGGAAAAACTTACCATATATTCCTAGGAAAGGCCTTTATGTACAAGTTTTTGGTGAAGGACTAGATAGGAAAGTACTACTACTTTCAATAATTGTATATTCAAAAAACAACAATGGGTTTTGGAGGGTTAAATGTAACTGGAAAGCCCCTCATCCTCTTGCATTGCTTGATCTTAATGGTGAGATCACTTCATCGATGGGTAACTAGTACAAGGTTGCAGAATATGTTATTAATTCAACGTATGAACAAAAACATATTTTCAATTCAAAGAGAATAGTTATATTCATCTTCAATTTATCCACAAACGTTTTTTCATTGCATCAATCTCTTAACATTTTCTACCTTTGGGTATGTGGGCAACTCTCTTGGTAAACTTAATGTTGTTCCTACTAATGGTCATAGACCTACTAGATGAAACATCAATCATAGTGTATCAATGTTTTGGAAACGACTTGGGATCATTGTTAATTTCTAAAAACTATATATATTTTAATATTCACAAGAATTTTCTTTAGATTAAAGACAATGATTTAACTTTTTTTTTAATAATTATGCACCATAAAAATACGTCATTTGTTACACATAAAAAGTCCATGTTCATCACTTAGCTTTATCTTCCCATAATAAAATCACATTGAATTGTTATCTATTAGTATCTACCCATAATATTTATTGATTTCTTTTTATATTTGGTTAGTTTCCTTAATGTGACCTGGTTGATAATTATTTTATAGTCCCATATTAAATTAACATACCCTCTATAAATTTAAAGATGAAGTATCTAGATATGTTGCACATTTTCTCTAGTTAGATGATTTTAACAATGTCACATTTGAATGATTTCACATTAACAAAATACAAGTAATATTTATGCCAAGTTTCTCTATGTTCATATCCTTTTTCATGTCCTTTAAAATGTTTCCATTTTTCCATATTTGTGTCAATTTCATGTTTATTTGTGTTAATTAGGCATGGCTTCTCTTTGGATTGCATCAAGTATCTTTGAATACTTAAAGTAGTGTAATGTTTATTAGCTATGTTTGATAATTAAGCTTTCTTAATCCCACCAAATCCGAAATATTTGTTGTTAATTTTTTATAATGTATTTGATATCCTAAATTTCTTGTTATGATTCTTAAATTTATAGTTTATTATTTCTTGTTTTGCATTGAAGATGATTTTCATTTTCTTATTTTGTATCCATGCTTTTTGCAAGTATTAGATAAATAGCAACTAGGAAAATATGAAAACTAGATTGCTCAATCACAATAATTAATTTCCATTTCTTGAACAATATTAAGTCGAATTTATTTTCTTTTATGTTTTTAGTGAAATGTGTCATTGACTAGAAAAACCACAATTAATAGTGAGATTAAGGAGCAAGTAATTATCTGCTTAAACAGAGGTATGTTGAATGAAGATTAAACTAGCACGATCGTATAAATTAAATAGATGATATACATCAATCCATAATAAAAATCAAAATATTTATACTCCATAATACATTTCACATTAATAAAATTTAAAAAATC
>APFE031323991.1:8866-34134 GCA_000404065.3 Pinus taeda | reverse complement strand
TGAAAAATCAAGCTGGTAGTCCCAGTTTTGGGATCCAGTGGGAAATCTCTGTGTATATGTGTTTTATGTGTTATGCTCTTGCATTTTTATTTTTCTTGTGATTTAGAATTCGTATGCAGGTAATTTTTGTACGGGGTTAAAACCTACACTCCAATGGTTGAGTTATGCCTTGGTTATTAACACCAAGTTAATCTTCCTTCTCGTGCTTCGTCCTAGTAAGGAGCCTCATGTTTGTCCCTGTAATTGGGATCTCCAAATCTCCAATAGAAATCATACTATGCGAAGACGAAAACAAAAGGAAATCAACATCTCTTACCTCCTCTATCGATTTGGAAAGAACTGATGAGGGCTTCTCATCTCTATTGTTGGTTGTTCGCTAGCTTTCTCAGCGCATTCCCCAACTTCCTTTCTGACATACCCAAGTCCTGCTAACGAGGTAATTCTTCTACTTTGATGGGATTGACAATGCCTTGGCCATTAGCACCCATGCCTTTTCCTTCATACCCCATTTTCTTCAAACAGTTTGGAGCCAATTCCTGTGGTATAATTTTCTTAGACAACGAAATCATCATTAGGACACATACATGAGTTTAGAGAATTACTTTTTACCTCGCATGGGTCACGCTACATTTTTTCCAAGGACTCACCCTTTGCTTGAACTATCGTAGCAAACTCTATTTTTCCTCTTTCTCTTCACGTAGGCGCATCTTCAATTCAACGTTCTCTATTTGAAGATTATGTTTGTTTTGCTTCAATTCTTCCATGGCCTCTTCTGTGGCTCGCAACTGAAGATGTAATCGCTCCTTTTCCTCTGTCTCTCTATGTAGAGTTTCATACATGATTTCCACTCTTGTGGAAATGATGAGAATGGTCTCGTACATCGCATTTTCATCCTCTGTCATTCCACGTTCCATTGTTCACGCTGCAATTCATATCCGCATAAAAACCGCTCTAATACCACTTGATCCAAGTCCGGGTGTGACAAAGGACCCTTCCAAGACCTTTTACTTTCGTGATGTGTTAAATTGCATTTTTAAAAGAACATTAATGAATACATCTACATTATGTACAGAAGAGGAACAAGACAATCATTAACAACATAAAAACATAAGTCATTGATAACATAGTTCCTCCAGGAGGGACTACGTCTTCGGGCCCCGGTATCAAGATGGTGTAGGTCGTTGCATTAAGTGATGTCATTAGTGATGCACATAAGAGGTGATGTTGATAATATACAAGGAAAATGCCCTCACACAGGAGTGGCTCCAAGAGATGTTCCACTACAAGAACTCTCAATCAAAAGACTCCTATTAGTATGACACAAACTCATGCATGATGAGCATCCTGCCAACATGGCATAAAATGGATCTTAATGCAAAACATGCATGACGACAATATGAGTATCCCATCAACATACAACAAAGGGATCTCAAAACATAACATGACGAATCATGACAACAAGTACATCACATAGACAATTCTGCGTTACATCAAGCAGGAATCATGAAAACAAGTAATAAACAAGATCCCTCATCAACATTAAACAGGGATATGTTCAGCACAATGCATAGCAGAAGAAGTACATGAACAAACTGTATATACCTCACAACCAAGGGCCATCTAAAGAAATGGATGTCAAGCTGCTGAAGTTGTTCGTGCCATCGATCTCACGGCATCAATCACATGAAAATGGCTACTCGCACATGAATGCTAACACCTTCACTCCACTTAGAAAAGTGGTTGAAGAATAGAATGACAAAATGAGAAATCTGAATGCACCATTAGATTTTGGATGTCGAATAGTGCAAAATCGATTCCCCAATTTTTGAATTATGAGAAATTGAGGCTCAAGGAATCTTTTAGATTCCCCCTAGATTCCTCAAAGATTCTGCTCCATGGGTGGACTAGAAATATGCAACTCAAAATAAGGTTCTAACCTCGCCATTGCGATCCCTGCAGAAAACCATGAAAAATGACTGTAAACTTGACTATATTTCGACATGGAGAAAAATTACCTCCTCGGGAGAATTTCATGGATCATGGTTCCACTCCCTATTTCTGCAGCAGTCATGGTGCCACTTGCATACTGAAAAATGTCCGAAAAATGCAGAACTTTGATGGGGACACAGATAGCGCCATTGTGTTTGTGGCATCGAGAAGTGCTGAAACCATATAAAATTTGTCAAAATCTGACAAAGTGAAATTTACCCCTCCTGAAAATGCTGCCTCGAATTGCTTGCCAATATTCTACCTCCTCTGTCTCGAAATTCGTGCCCACTCCTGGTTCCTCCATTTGCCTGTGCACTAAAAAACCAGGTTCTTTTAAAAGTTTTCAGGCGGATTACCCAATAAAACAGTTTAGGTGGAATAGTATAATGGGTACATGGTTGAGGAGGGGTCGGGTGGTCAAACCCCACCCCTCCATTTTTTAACACCTTATTACTTAAAAAAAAAAAACCCGCATAAGTTTTGGGTGCATTATTATTTTAATGGTTGGTACGTTGGTACCATTCTTCATGCATTAATGTGTTGCCCATAGTTTTTGTTGGTCGTTACAATGTATTAATGGGTATAGTTGCGTGTTCATGGGGCCGCAACGTGGGTGGGGCCGGGCCTCCTGCCGGCCGTGGGTTCAACTTCCACCAGCCTCACTAATTTGATACGTATGGTTAATGGTGAGGAGAGGCGTGGGGGTGGTGGCCCACCACCTCCCTCTTTTATATATATTTTTATTTTTTTAATACTAAGAATCATTTTTGAAAATTCCAAAATTTTTACCGTAGGAGTCATTTTAGTTGGGCCACAAATTCACCCGGAATCCGGCATAGGTTCACTGGAATCCGATGGCCAGGTTTTGTCCAAATTGTGGCCTCCTTAAGCCTGCTCAGTCAACAAAAACTCAACCCAAAATTTGACTGCATCTAACTTTCTCATCTAGACTTGGATTGATGAAACGTTCACTCCGCCGTGATGAGGACGACGATATCTATGTTCTGGTCCTAGTTCGAGCATAATCCAAACATTTTGATTTTTGAGTTTTCCTGAGTCCTCTTTGTCCTATGTGTGTCTCTAGAGCCACCTGGATCAATCCTCCCCACTGAGGAGCTTTTGGTCCTCCAAAAGCATGAAAAATAATCTGCAACATCTATGTACCTTGTCTGCATCACAAGTGTCCTGAAAGGTCTCACTTCCATCTCCTTCACCTTTGTTCTTCAGAGCCTTAAGCGATGAGCCGACACCTTCAACCTCTGCCACTTGTAGTACATTCTTTTCCAAATTACATGCTTGTCTTAACTAACCAACTAACAACCCAAGCATCCCACACTTTCCACGAGTTTATAACACATACTCGGTGGTCAAGTTTACAACAAGATGGGCGCAATACCCCAGCTACGAAAACAGGGCCAACATATCATTGTTGCTTCAACAAGTGATGGAAAACTCATCATCACTGCAACACATGATTTACAAAGATAAGGCTAGACACTATTTTCTTGACAAGTGATGGAAACACGACATCACTTTCATAGTTTATCATGCAACACAAAATAAGACCAGACATCATTGTTGCTGAAAAAGTGATCGAAAACACATCATCACTTTTACATTTTAAAATGCAACAAATGATTCACAAAAGCACGACAATGAAATGAAAACATGTCTAGAAACCATGTTTCACTTATCAATGTGAATGGGTCACCTCCTTGTGGTGGCTTGGCTTGTCAAATAATTGTTTCACCTAGTTCATGCACCAACGCTTTGTCTTTAAGGTGATGCTCTGGATGGAGCCTCCAACAAGTGGCCCTTTGATGACCACTTCTATCGCAATGACTGCAGTACATTTTCTTCCTCCAGATTCACTTAACCTGTTTCTTTACATGCTGTTGAGAGGGTCTTTCACGCCTCATCCTTTTGTGTGCTACCACTCTTTTCCAACACTTAGAAAATGTATGGTTATGTAATCCACAAAAGGTACATGTTTTTTGATGCCATGTTTTATGCTCATCATTAAAAAACATGATTATAATCGAAATGAACATTCGAATGTCGAAATTGGATATACCTTTCCTTCTAGTCTCTGGTGTAAGTGTGGCGGTGAAAGCTTGCCTCAACTCTTTCCTTGCCATGGAAACCACCATTGGATGATGGGGATGGGTTCCCATCATTCTCTTTCCTCGACGATTTTGACAATGTCTCGGAAGGATACAACACCTTTGAGCATTCCCCTTTGGTGTATCTCGAGAATGCAAATTGGAGTCTCTGCCCAACCTCCAATGGTTGAGTTATCCCTTGGTTCTTAACACCAAGTTCTTCTTCCTTATCATGCTTCGTCTTGGTAAGGAGCCTCATGTTTGTCCCTATAATTGGGATCTCCAAATCTCCAACAAAAATCATACTATGTGAAGATGAAAACGAAAGGAAATCAACATATTTTACCTCCTCTTTCGATTTGGAAAGAACTGATGAGGGCTTCTCATCATATGTTGTTGGTGGTTCACTAGCTATCTCAGCGAATCTCCCAACTTCCTTTCTAACATACCCAAGTCCTGCCTGACGGGGTAATTCTTCTACTTTGATGGGATTGACAATGCCTTGGCCATTAACGCCCAAGCCTTTTCCTTCATACCCCATTTTCTTCAAACAGTTTGGAGCCAATTCCTGTGGTATAATTTTCAAAGATAGCAAAATCATCATCATGTCACATACATGAATTTAGAGAATTACTTTTTACCTCACATGGGTCACACTGCAGTTTTTCCAAGGCCTCGTCCTTTGCTTGCAGTTGTCGTAGCAAAATCTGTTTTTCCTCTTTCTCTTCATGTAGGCGCATCTTCAATTCAACGTTCTATATTTGAAGATTATGTTTGTTTTCTTCAGTTCTTCGATGGCCTCTTTCATGGCTCGCAACTAAAGCTGCAATCGCTCCATTTCCTCTATCTCTCTCTGTAGAGTTTCATACATGATTTCCACTCTTTTGGAACTGTTGAGCATGGTCTCATACATCGCTTTTTCATCCTCTGTCACTACACATTCCATTGTTCACGCTGCAATTCAAATCCACGTAAAGACCGCTCTGATACCACTTGATCCAAGTCCAAGTGTGACAAAGGACCCTTCCAAGTGTAGCTCCATAATAGCTTGCTTATCTATCAACTGTTTGTTTTCCTTCTCAGGAAAGTTGATGATCCATTTTGCCCTCTCAAGAAGTGATAAGGCTTGAATTTCAGCCTCCTTCTCTTTGATAATCATGTCCTTGAGTCTTGAGCTTTGAGAGCCCAAGTCAGTGACATTTTCCTCAATCAAAATAAACTCTCTGTCTTGCCCTTTAGGAAGGCTCTTCTCATGCATATTTGCTTTCCTTTATCTCCACCCTTCTGTTTCTGCCCAACATATACCTGTCTAACTGGAGAAGAAGGTAAAGCCCCTTCCACCCCTAGTGGAGATAGTATTTTCTTGTGGTCTGGTGAAGAAAATGAGACCCCTCCCACCCCTGGTGGAGATAGTACTCGCTTGGCAGCAGCAAAAAGACCCCTTGTGCCTCTCTCATAGGTGACAAACATCGGCACACCTGTAGTTTTAGTCTCATGAACACTTGTCTGTCATGATGGCCCTCCTTCCTCTTGAGGAACTGATGGAATCACCTGAGGGCCTTTGAAAATCTCATGGGAAATAAAGGTATCCCATGGTATATTCAGCAAGCTTAGCTGATGCAAGACAACAATTTTAATCAGTGAGAAGTGGTAAATGCTATTGAGTTGTTGAGGAAAAGGTTTCCTTTGCACATAGCGAGCCATCTTCTCAATATTCCTGCATATAAAGTAAGGGAGGTTCATCATCCTTACTCTTGTGAAATGCATCAACAACCTAATATGATATGTATATAGGCGGGAAAACTTGACTTCATAGGTGAAATACTTGATGATGAGTTTCATGAGAGGAGCATAAATGTTTTGCAAGTATTTGAAAGGAAAAACCATGCTGATTTGACTGTGATATCCAGCCTTAATGTAAGGCTCATAATGTTCTTTGCCCACATACTTCCCCTTATTCCAATGTTCACCTACATTAGGGATGCTTGTTGCTGCTGAAATGGTGGTAGGTGTCAAGGTGAAAGAGACACCAGCAAGGTTCACCTAGCCATTGTGGAGATGGATAACAAACAACCTAGCAAGCTCATGATGAAATTTTACCCTCTCTACCATTTCACAAAACTGATAACAAGGCTGTTGTTTAAAGCTAGCTACAGCAAGAGGGCAAGCAAGAAAATCTATAAGAGTGATGGTCTCCTCCCGGATGATCTTTCCCCCTTTGTATGGCTTTCTTGGCACATGAGCTTCTTTGGAAGAATAACTGAGAGTTTCCTCTTCCCTCTTATAATCTGAATCTGTCTCCATGCTTTTGGTAATATGATGGGTGATGAAATTTGAAGTGAAAGCAGATGAGTATGAAGAGATTTTGAAATATGAAGTAAGGAATGTGTAATGAGGAATTGAATGCTTGGGGGAATAGGAATTTGGGTTTCTTTGGGCAATGAAGGGAGTGAATGGTGTTATTGATGTGGAATAAGGGTTTGAGAATAGTGTAATAGGGTTAGGGTTTGGTAAATGAGAGTGGGGTTTGAGGAGTGAACTTTGATGACTTAGGGGATAGGGAATGTGATTGGGAAAACTCAATATGAATGGAGTAAGAGAGAACAAAAAATATCTTTGATAACTTGTGAGAGGTGATTTAGCAAATAGTTAGGGTTTGTGTTTACCATTTAGCTAGGGTTTTCTCTAAAGGAAGCCAAACACACTCAAGAAACCAAGCATAACTCTTCTTAGCAAGGAGAATTGATATACTTACTTGGAACATGCATCAATTGGTTTTTTAGAAGTTTGGAGGTGATTTAAGGCAATTCTGGCTTCTCTAACAGGTGTGCAGCGCCAAGGAACAAGGGCGCAATGCACTTTTAATGCACAGCGCCAGGCCAAAGTTAAACTGTAAAATTGCAATAGGTCCACAACGCCGATTTAATTCATAGCACCAAGGAACAAGTGCGTAGCTCCAGGAAGATGCTTTGGTTTTTTCCCCTGTTTTTCCTTCTTTACTCAAAATCGTGATTTTCTCCCTTTGGCTCTTTCAATTTAACAATGAAGACATGAAACACATGAATTTTCTTTTATATCCCTTCTCATTTAATTTTTCATTAACCAAAACCCACTTTTCTAATCTTTTGTCAGCTTTTTCAAAATGCTCTGTTTCACTTACATCTGACTTTTGCCTTTTTGCAGGTGAACTTATACATCAAATTTTTGTAGTGGCAGGAGTTGACTTTGTCACCAGGTCACTAGGATCAATTCAATTACATATTAGGACAATAAAATTACATAAAATTACATCAAGTGATTCATTAACTACAAATGCTCAATTTCACCTCAAAACGGAGTTTTGAGGTAAAAGAGCTTTATTTAGCATAAAAGAAGTAAACTTATGACTCTATGAACCTTTTTATCTTCCTCATGTGCCTACATACATTTTTATTCAATTAGGATGGCCACAATGACAAATCCTAAGACCTAATGAAACTAAACCCTAAAACTAATTTTTATAAATGAAATGAAACAAGATGATAGTAAATGACTAAAAAAAATGTGTAAATAGGTCAGCAGGTGAATGTCATGAGGGAAATTGACATGAAACCACTACCATCAATTGATCCATGACCTAATGGAATGCAACTGATTGAATGAGACACCTAATATGCATACAAAAGAGCAATTTTATCACTGATGGAAGTGTGAAGATACTGACACTAATAGGTACTAGACACTGACACTAACAGGTACTAGACACTAAAGTTGTTTATATACTTACAAAACCACCCAAGTCACATGATAAGATTAAATATCGGTTAACATATTCATTGTATGACACAAGAGAGGTATCTACAAAGTTGTCTAAACAAGTCGTAAATGAGATTGCATAAGATATCGTAAGTATTATTATTTATATTTGTGTTTTTTGTTATTGTAATTGTCTCATTATATTTTTATAACTTAGTTTTTATTGACATATGATATTTTATTTGAAAAAATATTGTTGAAAGCCTTTCAGTTATGTTGGGAGGCATTCATTTCATAGAGCAAGATATTATGAATGTTGTCAGCAGTTTCTACTCAGGGTCAAAAGAAGATTTGGAAAACAAGCAAAAAGTAGTAATTCATGATGCTACAAAATTACATCCAAGGGATCAGAAAAAATTCCTCTAGTGGATAAATCTAGCAAAGGTAGACAAGTTAATTTTGAGGATTAGGAAGTTGAAACTGGCACTAAAGAATATGTCTTCATTACTGAGCATGACATTCGAACTAATGTTAGAAAGGAGAAGAGCCATAAAAGACAAAAAGTAGAAATGTCCAGGAATGTCTTTGTTCTAGTTAATGATGAGAATGTTAGGAGGAAGAAAAGTAAAGTTGAACATTCTCAAGTATTCATTACCAACAGTGAATATCCTAGTGAAACTTCAAAAGAAAGCAGGGAAATCATTACACCAGGAGTTGATTTAGAGGATCATATTATTAAAACAAAACAAAATTCCATTCGACAGAACTTGACAAAGAGAAACTCAATTGAGGGTGGTTGTATATTTCAGCTTAATGTGAGACAAATCTATAATGCAAGTGAAGGACAATGTAAATATCAAGTCCAAAAGCCACACCACCTACATGTTCACAACTTGAAGACATTGATGAGGTACAATCCATATGTTCATGTGGTTAATTATGTGCTTTTTGTTGATCTAGTCCAATTTCCCAACAAAGAAACATTTGATAAGTCAAAATGTTTTGAATACAATTATTATGTGCTTGGGGGAACCATTTTATATAAACTAAAAGGCAATTGATGGAGGATTATCCCAATAACCCACGTTTTGAAACAGTGAAATGTATCATTTATGATGGTTTATTAGATACAGAAGAAAAGTTATTGGCATGGGATCATAATTCAGATAATGAATATAGGATGTCTATGACTTTCATCCAAAGGGTTAGATTTATTCATAGTGAATTTGAAGAAAAATGTGGTGGGGATAAGATAAATTTTACTATAGATTTACGAAAGGAACGTTGTATGGAAATAGGCTATCAAATTGAGAAGAAAATCAATTCAAAAGGTGGCATAGTAAAACTCATATATTTAGAGGTATTGCTAACATTTTCCAGTTGGCATTTAGAATTGGAGAGATATGGGAATTGATTAATGAGATTTTTAGCGTGTGGGAGAACATTGGAATTAAAAACAAGAAGGTCAAAAATTCTAAACCATTGATATGTAGCAACAGTAAATCAGGTCTTGAAATGAAGCAGCTTCCAGAAGATATGACTATCACACCTTGGAGAGTAATGCAAGGAGTGAAGGATGAAAAACTTGTCAAAGCAATATTATGTCATGTGAGGTCAAGGGAATTATCATTGGAGAAAATGTTTGAAGAATTTCAAAAGTAAGTTTGTTGAATTATTTTTACTTATTTCTATATTATAATTTTCTTTTTAATATAACATATTGTTCTTGGTATTATTTGTTATACATATCATTATATTAACTTTTTTTACTGTATCTATTAAGTCACAAAGTTTACATGAAAATACAAGAAGAAATGGTTAAATTGTTGAATGAAGATAGTTGGGATGATGTTGTACGTAACTATCCAAATTGAAGTTCTACATTAACACTAAAAGATTTTTATCTTGCATTTAAAAAAATATGTTGATTTATAAATTCATTTTTGTTCATCTATATACTATTTTTATTTTATAACTTATACATATATTTGTTTATTTTATTAAAGATGAGGAAAGATGCAAATGGAGCACCAGATAGTTTCAGAAGCTTTTTTGAAAAAATTAAGATCAAAAGACTAAAGAAGCAACGTCTTAAGAATGCTGAACTTGATCCAACTCTTACTCATTTCATTTGGAATGGGCTTGACACTATCCAATATCAAGTAATACAAGGCGACTGTGAAGATATTCCTAAACTCATACCTAAAAGGGATTATTCCCTAGTTATTGCAGACATTCCCCATGGTTTCAATATCCCAAACATTGACTATGATAGTGACCCTTATACTTATCAAGATCTTAGTAAAGTGGCTGCGGGATTTGTAGAAGTCATGTCATCACCGTTATGAAGATTTGTGACATTTCATTCAAACACGCAATTGGCAATGTTATTGTCAAGCTTCAAGGGGAAAACAAACTCAAAGATGCAGCTTACATGGTAATATGTTGAAAATGTATGTTTGATTAATGTTAAAAAATTCATTTATGTACAAGTTAATTGAACTTTTTCTATTTCATGTTACAGGAAAAAGTCAAATCTTCTTAACCATGAATATCAACCATTTATAAATGATTGTGAGTTCATCCATATTGATAGTTGGGCAAAATATGATAGTTATATGTCTATTCTTTTTAATTGGGTAGATGGAAAGAGTACTTATGATGTTGTTGTGAAAAAACTAACATATGAAGACAAAGAATCAAAATGAGAGATAGTTAGCATTCATCAAAAACCATAGTCATTGATTAATTATCTTATAGACATATGTTCAAATAAAGGAGATTGGGTCTTGGATTTATTTTCTGGCTCTTGTAAGCTTTATTATATAGAATGGAATTTGAATATATTATTTCATAATTTTTATGTCATATACTTTTTTACTTCATTATTTCTTTTGTGCTTGATAATTAGACACGACACTAGCATGTTGCCTATAAAAAGGGAGAAATTGTATTGCAATTGAAAAAGATCCAGTACAATGCAAATTTATTCAATAAATAATTAATGCTCTTCAATTTCTTCCAAATGCAATGCAAGAAATTGGGTTGAAGAAAGAGGATTTTAGTGAAACATGTGTGGAAAAAAAGGCAGAGGAACCTCAACCACCATTACATGGAATGATTGGAAAGGCATACGTTGGGAGATTCGTAGACATCATAGATCCATTAGAAGAGGAAAACGAGCAAAATGAAGTAGAAGATATTGTGGGAGAAGACAATGATGAAACTCTAGAGGATGAAGAGTTTGGAATACATGATATTGTTGATTAAATTTAAGTTATGCTTGGAAATTAGGCTCATTTTTTGTAACTATTAATTAGTTATACTTGTAATCTTTTGTACTTTGACATTTTATGAGAAGAATAAGCATTCAATTAATGTTGTTATGTGTTCAATATCTGTATTATGTGATTTTCATTTTAATTTTTATGTGAATCATTATTTTTTGAAAAAACAATGATTATTATTATTTTTTGAAATGAAATTCATAAAAAAAACTATTATTTAACCATTTTTTGTTAGATTTTTCTATAAAAATTGTGATTTTGACATGTCATTTCTAACAAAAAATTATCAAAATGTGTGATTTTTTAGTTATATTTATGTCAATTGTTAAACATTATTGTTTTTTAGAGACAATTATTTGATGTGCATTGAAAAATTAATTAACAATATATAAATATGTACAATATCAAAACTTTAAAATATCGACCTTCTTTTTTAACTATGCAAAAAAATAAAACCTCACTACAAAAAAAAAAATATGAAGAAGAAGACCACTTCAAAAATTGTTAAATTTAGAAAACAATTATTTACATTTAATACATTAGAAAATTTAAAGTTAGAAAATAGGTCTTTTAAAAAAGGGCCTGATGCAGAATCAACACTTTTTAAAATCATCATGCAAATAACTAACATTCTGAAAACTAATGTACATAAAAAAATTTAAAGTGTCAAAAACTATGCTAAAAAAAATATGTGTATTCTGCATCACCACTTTTCAAAATCAGGTCACCTTTTTGCTACTGCTACGAAACGGGTAATTGTATCAATTCCCGTTTCAAAGTTTACATCGATCTTCATTAATTTTCTTTGGGAAAAAGAAAAAGGATGGAAGATGTTTCCTTCGCTTTATTGTTGTCTCGCGATTCAATAGTCTTTGTTAGGATAGGTAACATCAATGGATTAACTTGAGGTGATATCTTCCAGCTTTTTAGAGACAACTTTGAGTAAACAACAAAGTCTCAATGAGTTGACTAGTGATTTATCTCGTGGCGATGTGAAATTCTGGTATCATAGGCTTAATGAATACAAAATTCTTTCATGGGTAGGGTAATGCAAGATGCTAGTCTAAGGGCCATGTTATAACACTTTGAATCTTTTGGCAAGGTGTGTTATATCTTTAAAAACGCCTAAGATAAGGGTGTATCCTATCCAAGTGTTTGACCTTATCCTCTAAGATGATGAGCAAATATTTTCCCACATAAAATATGCCCCTAAACTGTGAGGTTAGAGAAGAAGGTGATGAGCAACATAATTTATATCATAGTTGAAGAGATAGAGTGTTAGAGTTTTTGAACAGAAGGAGGCATACAAACAACAAACCTATGTCAAATATATATAATAATTATGTCATGATTTAGGCATTCCCATGCTCAATAGCTAAACCACAATGATGTTCTATGGATCTATGGTAGATCGTCCACCAATAAGCATAATGTGGATAGATGTAATAATGTAATCAGGGTGATAAGTTGTCTCCAAAAAAAAATAATCACAACTTGGGAGAGGAAACAAGTTGAGTGATGGAAGCCTCTAACCAAGATCTTCATCACCGTCACATAATAGCATAATTATACACATGTGAATAAATGAGTTGATGTCAAACATGTGAGAAATCATCTAATTACCAGTCAATTTTGAAAACCATTAACATATTCCACAATGACCATGATGGCCACTAATAAGGATGATGGTCTCCAAGATGCACAATACAATATAGAAAATATTTATAAAATGGTTAAGGTTGAGCACTCGTAAAATCACTCAAGTGGGAGATAATAGTGAAAACCCCAATCAAATGCATGAAAACCTTCCATTAAGGATTGCAAGCTCTAGGGTATTGTGATGTCTCTACACCACTTCTTAGGTAATGTGTTAAAGTCAATAAGAAGGGATTTGTCAAAGGTAGGCAATAAGGAGTCCTATATCAATTGACGCAAAGTGGGACAAAATGATTGATTTTGATGATAGAGTAGAAAATAGGATGAACTGACTCAAGGAAATAGGAATATGATCAAATGGTTGATAAAGGTAGAAAAAAATATATTATCCTTTGAACAATAGAAGGCATGACACCAAAAATACCAGGCATCTTAGACTTGAGAACATGAGGAGGATTAGGATGCAATGATGCAGGGACATCAAGGCATCAATACAAAACTCATAATGTGGTACAATTTGCAAAGAATTTCATGAAAATGAAATATATTGGAAAACATGCCATGTTCAAGAGATGGAAAATAGGTTGTTGTTGAAAAATTCCATCAGGCATAGATGGAGTAACCACTACTTCTTCCAATTTGTTCCCAATCACTTAGGTTTAATGAGTCTAGAAAGTGTAAACTAGACAATATTTTCACATTTAGAGAGTCTAAAAAGAGCTTAGAGAAGACTCCAAGGGGTATCATTATCATGGTTGATGAGTGGGTGTGACAAAGGGTTAATAGTATACCTAACATAATTCCTTTTTTGTAATTATTCCATTGATTCTGGATAAAGTGATAAAACTATGCCTAATAGTCACCCACCTCATTTGTTACAAGTATGAGGGGAACAAAGTAAACTTGATATTCTTCATAAAGTTTGAAATGAGTCAAACGAAGAAAACTTGTAGTATATTTTTGAGTTTAAAGAGCAAGAAAAGAACCAAAAAAAATGGCCCGATTCTTCTCTGTAGGAGTCTTACAAGCCCTAAGAAGGTAACTCGAGGTTTTTTCAATTTCATGGGTGAGAAAAATTCCCTAAAAAGAAAGCTCAGTCTTCTTTGTGGGATTTTAACAAGCCAGAAAAAGTAAAGTTGAGGTTTTTTTTTTGTTTAACGAGTGAGAAAAAGACCATAAAAAGAATGATCATTTAATTTTTTGGATTTTGAAAATTATGTAAATTTTTTTTGTCGGATGCAAAAAACCAATCATCCAAGTTTTGGGATTTTTGATGTACTAAAAACATCAAAAAACAAAGAAAAAATGGAAATTAGCACACCAAAAGAATCAAAACATTATACAAGAAGTTACAGAACACATACTAGTGAGGTTCTAGGCGTAGTACCTTTTTGAGTGGGTCCCCATCATAGTCTGTGGGTTCATAGGCCCCTTCAAGAAAGGCCCAAGTAATAGTGTAAGGACTAAGGTAGATGGGTTGAAAGGTTCCCGCCCCTAAGAGATTGCTTAAGTTTCCTTCTGAGTATAGCCATTTAACATGTGTCAAAGAAGAAAACAAGCTTAGATTGATTAAGGGACTGGATTTTTAGAGGATTCATGTTTAGTGAAGATGGAAAAGAGACTGAGACATAAGGGTGGAAGTCAATACAAGACCGCTTAGCTAGATACATAAAATTTGTAATATTCTCGTCAGAGGAGAGGACATTGGTGAGAATATCGGTTGAGAGAACTTCAATGGGAGAGTTCATAGGATCATGGGCCCCAACCAAGGAAGGAGAAGATGTAGATGCAGACTAAATAGCTTGACCAACCAGTTCCACTGGTGATAGGATCATTTGATCTCTACAAGAATCTAAATTTGAAGGGGTCGAGACGATCCCTAGATCTGTAGATCTAGTAGTTATAGCAGAGACCATAGAAATGTCCATAGGAACCTCAGGTGGCAGTAGAGGTAAACACTGTAGAGGAGTGGAGTCCTTCAAAACATTGGTTCCACTACCAATGAAAGGTTAGAGTACCACCCACTAAAGGAACATTGCTAGAATTCAATGGTTGAAATTTCGAGATGGAGAAAGATAGTTGGTCCAATGTCACAATTTTTCCCTCGTGAGAAAAATGGATAAGCTGGAAAACTAACAAGACAATGGATTTCATTAAGTAAATCCAACTACGTCCCAATAGAAGGTTGTAATTGAGTGGCAGATCAACAATTTCAATATCCCATAATTGTTTTCCCTCCAAGAGTGATGGGAAAAGCAGCAGGATATCCATTTGGGATGAAAGTATGGGCATCAAAAGCTTTAAGGGAGTTCAATGATGGAGTGGAAATGGGAAATCATAGGGTGAGCCAACAGGAAGTAGACATCACATAGGTAGATTCACCTTCATCAATGATGGTGTGGTGAACAACTTTACCTTTTGTATGAACCTGTTCCTAGAATGCAAGTTGGTAGAAAGGCACGTGTACTTTTCTCCATGTCAAAGGCAACTAGATTAGAAAGCACAAGGTCAGCTCTAGCTATATAGAGTGGACATGGCACAAGGTTCCTCTACAATATCTTCTACACTATTTTAGTTTTGCGGAACTATATCTACGATAGCCATACGGGTCGCTTGAAAGTCCAACCAATAGTCCATGACCACTCCACGCAATTTGGGCTAATTACTCCTGACATCTACTTCCTGAATATAAATTATTTCAATGCTACCTAGAGATATGTAGCCCCCAAGGAAGTCCTCTTGTCCTTCTCTCTAGTCATTTTCTCATGAATGAGTTATGAGAAGGAAGGAGGATTTCAAATTATAAATAAGCAAGGCATTGGAAAACCAAGAGAAGAATAAGTGTGAGCATTGTTGTGATAGCATAATTTCCCCAAGGAAATCATGCATTTCATTTTTTAGAGAGTTCCATTATCATTGAGATTTCTTTTAGCTTCTTTAAGAGAGACCGAGTTTTCATATGAGATTGAAGGAAGGAGTTCCTTGCTGAGAGATCTTGAGCACCATTTCTCAATAAAAATCTCTTCAAGTGTTTGGATATCTCATTTTTAGCTCTTTTACTAGAAACCAATAAAGGGCATTATGTTCCTATGCCTTTGTTGATTTGTTTATGCTTCATTTAAGCATTGTTTCATGTTCTTGTTTTAGTTTTTTGTTTAATCTTTCTCATGCATTGTTCTTATCTCATTCCATGCTTTTTTGGTTCTTATTTAAGCACTAACATCACCCAACGCAAAGGAAAAGACTATATCGTAGGCCACCATTGACCTCAGTGAGATAGACACCGAGTGCATAGACATGGAGGAAGAGATAGAGGGAGAAAAGGAAGGGGACATAAGTTCAGAGTCCCCCTTTGGCATTAAGAAGAGGCAGAAAAGGAGTTCACCAGGGTCGCACAAGAAGAAAAAATCAGATAAATTAGTGAGCGCAACACCTTTGGTCCTCACAGAGGGGGACCTAGATGAAATTGGGGATGTGGTTTGCGATGAAACTACCAATATTTGGGGCCACTTTGAAGAGAACTACCAACAAAAACTAGGTAAGGTACATCAAGACCTACGAGGATTGCAAATCCAAACATGTGTCCTTCAAGCAAGCATGGTACAAGTGAGCTTGAAGCAAGCGAGCTTGAAAAAAGCAAGCGGGTCAGCTCTAGCTGCATAACTAACACTAGATCTATGCACCGTGCAGTTTCAAGAGGGATCCCTATGCGTTGATTCAGTAGAAGGTAGGGTGCACCTGCCACACATGAAGGATCTTAGTCTGAATCTAGTCACACTTCCCATTCAGACTCTGCACGAGCTGCACCAAGGGGTATCAGATGAGCTATGAATCTGAGAATAATGCACATTTTTGATCATCAACAAGGTAAAAACAAATAATTAGTAGATCTTCGAGGAAAAGGCATAGGCCGTCAAGGAAAAGGAGGAGATCATGAGAGGAAGTCAGCAACTAGAGGCTACTATTGCACAGGCCTATAGTGACCTCCCCAAGCTTCAGTTTGAGGTAGAAGTGGTCCCTATGGAGAAGATTCAGAAGCTAGCTATTGTAGTAAGGGATTCCCAAGCAAAAATTGGCAAAGTCAAGTTTGTGTTGCAGTTGCAAATCTCTGAGCAATAACTTAAGCTTCTGCCCACCACCCCTCCAAATTTCGAGAGCAGTGCGAAGTTGCTATTAAAGAAGAGATGGCCACTTTGGATGGTGCGGTCAAGGGATGCACGTATTTATTTGATCAGGCAATGGAATTATGGACCTCATTGTAGGAGGATCCAACTCTGTTGAAGATTGAAGCAGACATCAGAGAGAAGTAGAGATAGTTCGATGAAATCAGGTCGATCGCGCAAACCTTAGCACCAGTGCAAATCTTCACCCAATTGTAGGAGGGAAAGCTCATCCAGAGTGAAATTGATGAGCTGTGTAGCAAGGAAGCAATCATATCTTCAAGGACGTAGCCTTAGGTGGATGAGGCTAGTCATTTGACATTGTCAATGCAGGGAAAGATAAAGTCCATGCAACAAACACAGATAACAATGGCCTTGTAATCGAATTCCCAACCACTGAAAAATTGGTTGAAGAAGTATGTCAAGCCACTACACAGGGGAAAACAAACCTACAAGTTTTGAAGATTGAATTCAGTGAGCTGCAGGTGAAGATCGAGGCACCACCAGTAGAGTGACTTGAGGAGGAGTCACGACTTTGTGTTGGGGGCTTGTTGGGATAGGGTCCCCTGGGGTCAATTTTGTAATAGTTTTTGTTATTTATGTAAAGTCTCTGCATTTTGAGGAGCAGAGCGTGAAGGTCGTAGAAGTCAAAGGGGATTTAGGAAGGTCAAAGCCCCTTAGTATGATAGAAGTAAGATGTTTTGTGACCAACCCATGGTTCGCAAACCATGGTATTGTAATGAAAGAAGCTATATAAAGAAGTCCTAACAATTCATAGTAAGTTAGTGAATAATTGAATATCTATGTATGGGAAAGTGATCTAAGTTAAGAAAAGTCTATTTTGTGTACTTAGGTGAAGGGGAAGGCTCTTGTAGCTATGTACGCGGAGACCTTGGTAAGTTCGTAGCTGAGTGCGCGGGACCCTACAGCTGCGCGTGCAAGGAAGAAAGGGTATGTAACAAAAGGACTGATCATAATAAAGACTATTTTGAAGCAATACCTATGTATTTGTGCCTTTATGTTTACTTCTACATTTTTTGTGTATTTTCTCTATTTTCCGTAATTATCAATAAGAAATGCTTAATGTATGTGTGAAAGTGGTAGATCTAATAATTTACATAATGTTATGAATATTTAAGGCAATCGGCTCAGAGTTAGAATCTGTTTTCATTAAGTTACCATAATTTCACAGTTTAATGGTTAGGGTTCACAAAGGTCAGAATAAATCCCTATAAGTGACAGAAACCCATCACATAGACATCTTGATGCAGAAAGCTAGTTCTATCATCCACCAATACTGCCTCGGGTGAGACTACAAGATGTGCTATGCGGGTTGTTGCTGAAAGGGCCGAAAGTGTAGGGTTTGGTTGGTTGGCGCAACTAACTCTGAACCTGAGTCTAGACCCCCTTAAGCCAACAATATGTTGATGATTTAATATTGACAAGTGATGAGAAGTTGATCATCTCTTGCAAGGAGGACCTTGCAAGGGAATTTGAGATGAAAGACATGGGTCTCATGCACTACTTCCCCTAGTTGGAAGTATGGCAAGGTGATGGGGAATCATTTATGTCTCAAGGAAAGTATATGATTGATATAATGTAGAGATTTCACATGGATATTTGTAAGTCCATAGAGACACCTCTAGTGACCAACTAGATGAAGGAGAATGCCACTTCAAGTGAATAGTTTGATGCTACCATTTACTAGTAGTCAGTGTGTTCACTGATGTATATTATGAACACACTGCCAAATATGTGTTATGCATTCAACAAGTTGAGCCAAACTCTGGTTAGTTTAACCAAATTATATTGGAAGGAAATAAAATAGGTTTTACAGTACCTCATAAGCACTACCTAGTATGGATTATGGTACAAACAGACAGAGAGAGTGTTGGCTTATATGGGCTTGACCCAGGTTTGAAAGAATTATTTAGCCAAACAAATCCCGTAGCTACCGGCCCTTTCGGCAACATCCCGCAAAGTGTGGACTGAGGTCTCACCTGAGGTAGCAGGGGAGGGTGCTAGAACTAGATTTCCGTGCCCTGAGGATGCCTATATGTGGTCTAGAGGGTTCACACGACGTTCTGCAGCCTCGCGCTGCTCTACTTCCGCGTAGATCTGGATTTGGGTTAATTCGTAATATTAATTACTTGTATGAATCAGATCTACTTCGCAGGGTCTTTAAGCAAACATTTAACAGATTTACCCAGTTCGCGCACTTAGAATAAACTCAGATTCACATATATTCATAACATAAGCATATGCACATAGATCAAACAGTTATATTAGCCATACAAAAAGCCATATTTGTGATAATTCAGATTTAACACAGAATTACAGTAACCACTTATCTTTATTCAACTTTCTTCACCAATACATCTAGTTCTGCCTTGTGCACTTAGCTGCAGGGGTTCGTGCACACAGCTGCGGACTTTTCCAGGCCTCTGCGCATACAACTGCAGAGCCTCTACCCACTACCCACTACCCTTGATTCAGACTTATAGACGCTTTCAGACTTTCCTTCTCAAAAACCCATTACACATCAGATCCAAGATTACATACCAAAGCTAAGCTACCTCTAGCCATAGATTCTCACTCTACTTATACCTTTTCATGGCCCATGATCCACGGGCGAGCCAACTTAATTTACATTTCTTTACATTATTTTTGGGCTGACTACCCTTTGACTTCAACTTATTACAAATCGCGCTCCGCGTATCCCGCAGAGTCTTTACCCTATCTTTATCCAAAACTCTAGGCTTTTTGCCCCATGACTGTTGCGCAGGGCTTCTACTACCCAACAATCCCCCAACACAATCATCGTGACTCGTCCCGAGTCACTCAACTGGTGGGGCCATTTTCGCACAGAGATCAGTTAGCAGCCTCTGTGCTTCGCTTGTACTGGTAGCAAACTCTTTCGTCATTTGCTGTATCCATTCTACACGTGTCACGAACACATCATTCTCTGTCTCTTTTGGTTCCAAGGTGGCATATTCTGTCTCCATGTGTGCTACTTTGTGCTTTATGGTGGTCGAGACCGCAAATGCTTCATCCAACCAAGGCTTGAGACGGGCATTCATTACTGCTTCCTTCTATCTGGTGGCGTCGGCTTGGATTTTTAGGTCCTAGGCCTCCCTCATCGTAGTTAAGCGCTACGTAATGGCCACAGTCTACACGATTCCTTTGATCGCGTCATGGGCTTGCTGGAGCTCCCTGGCCTCGGTTTCCATTCACTGAAATATGGGATCCTCCTGGAGGGCGATGAGCATAACAATTGATTGGGTTAACAGGTCAGTACACTCCTTCATTGAACACGTGAGCATCTCGTGCCCCACGGTAATGATATTTATGTGCTATGTGGTGATCTTTGGGGGCATCGATAGGGAAACCTGTAGTTTTAATTCCTCGATCTGCAAACTAAGCTCCAACTGAATCCGCATGGCCTCCTCCTTGGCCTGACAAAACTTGGTGGCGAAAGTGCGTATTCGTGTATCAATAGGTAGCTTAGCCCCAATCTCCAAGTCAGGGGCATTCGAGCATGCTTCCACTACTAACTGCTTCACCTCTTGCTTCTATGTAATTGCTTCGTCTTGTTGGATGCGCAACTGTTCTATATTGATCTTTTGTTCCTGGAGTAATTGTTTGACATGGTCTTCTCTGGTGCGGAGATCCATTGTGGCGTTGTCCTGGAGCTATTGCAATCTTTCTCATGGTAGGGCAGCCAAGTGTAATCCCAACCCTATAAGTCGTCGTAGCACAACTCGGTCCTCTACATTTGTGGTGATCATTGCTCCTGCTGGAATCACGATGGAATGAGCTATTTGAGTCTTCAGCAATGGCTCAGTGGTTGTCCTACTGGGAACCCCCTGAGTAGCGTTGTTTCCCATTTGAAAAATCCTTATCCCAAGTTCCTATAGTTGGATGCAGAGTTCCCCTAACACAATCTGCTGGTCTGACATGGACTTGTCGATGGCATCCTGAGTGGCATCTCGAATGGTGTTTTCTATGTCATTTAAGTCACCTCGGTTAAGGTGGTCTCTTTGCTGTCTACTTTAGACGCCTTCGCCTTCTTTCATGGCTTCGACGATTCTGGTTGAGCTGACCACTTCAAAGGGGCACCAGTAGCAGTTGATGGTGGTTCTTCTGCAGCCGTCTTAGTGGGTGCCTTCTGATTACTTTTTTCTATTGTCGACCCAACCCCTCCTGGTGGTGTCTTTCCTGCTGCCGTCTATGCCGCCTCCCAAGCTACCTAAACCTACGCGATGAGTTATTAGTTTCACTTTTGTTGTGCGGCGCACTTAGCTTCCTCCTTTTTTTTCCGAATAGCGGCCTTGTTGCACTCTACTACCTCTGGTCCGTGCCATGCCGGTGGCCAGGTATCCACCACCACATCAACAGCGTCATCAATGGCAACAAAGGGGAGTGAGGTCCATGCTAGGCCGGGTCCTTGCGTGCCTTGATGTAGATACAATGCATGTCCACTTTAAACTTGACAATGTGCTTCATGATTTCGTAAATCTCGTTGCACAGGAGGGGTTACGCGTTAATCAATTAGCAAAAATTTGTGTCCATCAGTATCCAAAAGATTTTGATGTTCCAGATTTGTCCAACGTCCCTTGTCATCCAAATGGAAGTGTATCTGGCAGCGTCTGGCCAATCTTGGTCCAAGACAGGAAATTGGCTGTCTTCGGGTAAGTGAGTGGCGACCAACATAATGGACAGGAGCAACCACGCATAGTGGAAGGTCTTGCCCTCCTCCTGAACTTCTCGGTAGTTGGTCAAAAATTATTCACAAAGGAACTGTGACCAATTGAGCCATTCGCCAACTGCATATTCCTCGGTGAGTGCAATGACTATCTGTGGTAGGGTTTTGCGCCTTGAGAATTGCTTCCTGGTAATGTTTTAGCAAGGCCTGAAAACACAAAATTTCTTCTAGTTTCTTGTCACTCATCTTGTGCTTGTCTCGGACCCAGGGCATCTTTCTTGTGGAATGGTAAAGCGGGGTGGTGTGACCCTTATTATGATTATATATGATTTCAAATTTAAAATCGGTTGTTCGCCCTTGCTGCAGCTCATAAATGCGATTTTCGTGGTTACTCTTCTACCTTAACTGCCCGTCGCATGCTCTAATGTGCCTTAAATGGGCCATCACATCATGAAAAGTACCTGTAATGGTCGCTTTCCATCTTTCCTTTGCGACAGTGAATCCCGAGGGACGCAGGTGTGTTTTTTGTATGGATGTTGTGGCCATGTCGCACAGCTTTGCAGTAGCTTGTTTTATAGTCTCACACCCTCTTCTAACTCCATGGGGCACTGGGACCGGCCCTCCTACAGATAGTTAGGTGGGCGAACCCCTTGTGCAGGTCTTCTGTTTCCCGACTGGCCCGGGCTGCGAGCACCTTTTGCGTTTCCTTGATTCTTCTAACGGCTTGCGGTTTGTGCATCCTTGTCTTCCCGGGTGCGATTGTAACCATGCTAGTAGGGTCGCTGCTTGTAGCAGTGTAGGAGAGCCAGCCATGTCCATTCCCTTCATTAGTTCCTTTGTGTAGTCGGTGATTTCTAATTGCATCTTATCAATTGCTTCATCTAGCTTCGCAATTTGTGCTCGGAGTCTGGCCCCTGTTTCCTCTAGCTTATCGAGTTGCATTTTGCCATGCAAAACGACTGCCTAGAGTTGTTGAATCTTTTCGCGAGGGTCGTCACCGGTAGGGTGAGCTGTATCTATGCTGGTTTGTCTGGTCATAGAGAGACTTCCCTGCCTAGTTGTGCGAGCCCTCGTTCTGTGCAGGTCCAGTTGGATTGATGGTCACTCGATGTGCACTCATACCCTTCATTGTTGATGAACAATCGCTCTATACCCACTTGGTTGTCACGCATGTCCTCCAATTCACACCTGGAACCACCTTCTACATCTCAGCTTCTACGCCCCCCCTCCAGGTGCGTCTGGCGCGTCTTCCGACGCACCAAGTTGTTCCTGTGCTACGTATAAAGTACCAAGCTTAACGAGCTGCCCCTCATTCGTTACACCGTTTTCTGCTGGCTGTTGTCTTTCCTATGTGGTTACATGTTGCAATGATCGAATCATCATATTATAGTTAAGTGTCGTAACTTCCTGCAATCGGTTCTTCCATCGCTCCGTATCCTCATCGGAATCCATTGTGTAGGTGCTATCGCATTCCCATGAGATTCTTCCATCGTCTGTGGAATGCACCCAATTTTCGTCTTGCGATGTTATCCGATAGATGTAATCCAGTTCATTGTTGCTTTCCTCGTCATGCATGGGTTATGTGTAGTGCTCTCCTTCTATTGGGTCCAACGGAACCACTACAAGCAATGACTTCTTTTCGAACGTCATTTTCTACCTCTTTAAATTTATGTTCCCTTTCATGTTTGTTGCCCAATCAATTTCGAGCGATGCAGGGTAAGGATTACTATCATCAATAATCTCTATGGATTCGAAATCAGTCTATGTACTTACAACTTCGATGTCCATGGTCACTCCTTGCAGTCAGTCCATTGGTAAGATCTTTTGTTGGTTGGCCATTCGTAGATGAATCGGGGACCATTGCAGTGCGGGCTTGCCCATGCACTCCCATGTTTGTTTAGGCAATACATTTGCATCCAAGCCTAAGTCCAGAATGACTTGACCCATTTCATATTCACTGATTTGCATTGTCAGCCTCATTTCTCGTCCAGTGCGTAGAGCATATCTGCCTATTTTTCGGACTACATGCGGCTCGCTCGATCCGGCACACCTAGTGATCAGCTCTTGCAGTCTTTAACGGCTTTACTATCATGCAACAACTTGATGCAAGTTTTGAGAAAGGTAGTAATCATGGAGGGGTCCAATCCTAGTTCCGTTTGATCCCTCCTACCTGGAGTGGAGGCTTCTGTGAAGCTCCTTTGAGCTTCCTTCAGCGTCTTCATCCCCATGTTTTGGCTCATAGTCAAGTTCCCTGGTAGGTGCGTCATGCCTCTTTCCGCCTTCTGCACGCTCTTGTCATGGATTACCTCCTATGGTTGCGCCACTCCTCAGTACCATATTTATACTGGGGTCCTCTTTGTGGGGTTCTAATCATATCATCTGGATATTCCGGGTTGGAATAGCTGGTAGCACCCCCTTCTTGCACATTTTGGCAATTAACGTTGGACAGTCTACCATCTCATGATTAAACTACTCACAATAGGGGCACGAGATCTTGGTTGGGTTAGTGCAGTCACGAGCGTAGTGTCCCAGCCCTCCACAGTTATAACAGATCAGCTATTCATGGCCTTGCCCAAGCCCCATCCCCCTTCTGTGGCCACATCCTTGAAGCCCTCCTCGTACTTTGGTCTGCATTCGGTAAGTTGGGGTTCTTTCCATCATTAAGTCATAACTTCGACACATTCGCTCATCGTGTCCTACTGAATGGCAAAAGTTGCAATATAGTTTCTGCGGGGTCTGGGTATACTTTTGTAAAAGGTGGTAGTTATTTGTTGTGTGTTTTCCACCCACTTGACAAATCATGCACCAGAGCGCAGGTGCGGCACTTGGTCCTACTTGTACCTCCAGTTTTAACGGCATCGAGCCTCTCCCCGCCAGATAGTTTGCGAAGGCAGGGCAATGGTCCTTATCATGCCCTTGGCTCTTGCATTTAATACATCCTACCCCTGCACGTGGCTCTGGTTGGGGTACCCTTTCTTGCTTCAAGCTTTGCATTTCTAAACTGAGGTTTTGAAGTTTCTCATGGATTTGCTGAACTCCCAACCTTGGATTCGATATTGGGGTTTCGTGCAACCTCATTGCTGGCTCCAGTGCCTCGGCTTGGGTTGAGATATTTTGTTGTGATAGAGCCATCCTCAGATGTGGTGTTAATGAAATTACAAACCACACACAATGTTGCGCATCTTTCAAGGTCATATTAGCTTCGCGAATAGTACTTTTTAACCTTTGGTCCATATCCCACGGAGTTTCACCAAGCAACATTGTGATCTCCTTGAACCCAATAACCAACTGAGTTTCTGATTTTGGGTGGCCAAACTCTTTGTTTAGTGCATCCTGGATTGCTACTATCCCCTCATTTGGAAGATCAGTCGAGTATTTTATGTATCACGTCAGTGCGCGGTCCTGCGGTGCACTAACTAGGGTGGCCTTCTTGATGTTTTCATCTGTTATGCCTTGGTGATGAGCGCCAAAAATGGGTAACTTATTGGGCTCATTTTTTCTATTATTCTCGATTAATCCACCATTCTTCATAGTTCTATGCATGCTTTTGAATATGTTTATGTTAATTGAATGAATGAGAATAGTCACTTGACCACAAAGTCTAATACGTGCTTATTGCAGATTTTTGGACATC
>APFE031323982.1:0-13399 GCA_000404065.3 Pinus taeda | reverse complement strand
ATGAAGAAAGAAATTGTGTGTAAATCGAGCAATGAAGCCAAGGAAGCGTTTCGGCGAATCAAGGAAGCCATTGCTGAAGATCCTGCACTGGTCAGCCCTGATTTTAGCAAAAGATTCTTCTTATACACCTTTGCTTCTGACCTTTCATATGTCCCTATTAGATGGGTTTTCATGATATAATCAGGTATTGGTATCTCATGGGGATTAGCTTAAGACAGCCTTCAACACCAAATAGGGCACCTACGCATACTGTAAAATGCTTTTTTGGGCTCATTAACACCGGTGCCACATTCTAGAGAGCTATGGACATCACCTTCCAAGGGTTGATGAATAGATTAGTAGTGGTGTACATGGATGACATCACTGTGTATTCATATCATAGGAGGGATCATATTTATCACCTGAGGTAGATTTTTGAAAGATGTTGAAGGTATGGAATTTCTTTGAATCCCAAGAAGAGCATCTTTGCAACGACAGAGGGGAAACTACTGGGTCATATCCTTTGTAAAGACGGGATTGTGATTGATCATGAAAGAATACAAACCATCATGAGAATACAACCCCTTGCCAATCAAAAATCCATGCAATCTTTCTTCGGGAGGATTAATTTCGTTAGAAAATTCGTCTCAGGCTTCGCAGAAATAGTACACCCCTTGCAACTAATTATGAAGAAAGAAATTGTGTGTAAATCGAGCAATGAAGCCAAGGAAGCGTTTCGGCGAATCAAGGAAGCCATTGCTGAAGATCCTGCACTGGTCAGCCCTGATTTTAGCAAAAGATTCTTCTTATACACCTTTGCTTCTGACCTTTCATATGCCGCAATACTCACTCAAAAATGATGATGGCAATGAATTCCCCATTTCCTACATGAGTTCAAATCTCCAAGGAGTGGAACTGAATTACCCAGACGTGGAGAAACAGGGCTATGTAGTTTCCAAGTTCGTTAAACATTTCTGCCCTTACTCACTAAAGGCCAAGACCAAAGTGATCATGCCCCATCCTATTGTAAGAGCCCTCTTTGTGCATAAAGAAATGGGTGAACTAAGAGGGAACTAGATAATTTCCCTTCAAGAGTTTGACCTGGAGATAAAGCCAGCACAGATAGTTCGAGGGCAAGGACTTTGCAGGCTAGCAACAGAAGCCTTAGTGGACCAAAAGGAGGCATTCGAAAATTCAGGAACATTGAGCGTACAATATGCACAAAGGGAACTCAGGGAGGAGCTCTTATGGAGTAACAATGCGCTGATGTATGAGCGTGAAGCATCGGAAAACTTTTTGGACCCTAAGTCGTGGTACCACGACATACGCTTCTATCTAGTGCAGGGTTCGTGTCTTGAACACATGGATGCATCACAGAGGAGAGCACTTAGATTGAAATCCAATCTGTATTATTTGGCCGACAACATCTTATACAAAAAAAAATCATGATGGAATCTAGCTCAGGTGTTTAGAGAAAGATGATGCCAACCATGTATTGAAATAAATGCACGACGGCCCAGCAAGTGGTCACTATGGAGAAGAGATCACTGCTCATAAAATATTGAGAGGCGGATATTATTGGCTCACAGTGTTCAAAGACTCACATGCCTATGCTTGCAAATGCAAGGCATGCCAAACTGCCACAGGACGAGAAAGAAAGCATGTTGTTCCCCTCAAGCCTGTTATGGTTTATCGACCATTCCAACAATGGGGCCTAAATGTCATAGGAAATATCACTCCAAACTCCTCACAACAGCATAAGTATATACTCACAGCAACTGATTACTTCACCAAATGGACCGAAGCCATTCCGCTCCGAAAGGTGAACGAAGATGAGGTAATATCATTAATTGAGAAATTCATTATCAACAGGTATGGCATCCCTAACACTCTCATTTTTTATAACTCTTCTTACTTTTCATCTCTGATATTGATTGAGTTTGCCATTGATAAGTCAATCCACATAAAATATGTAGCAAACTATTACCCCTAGGTGAAGGGAGTTGTAGAGTCTTCCAATAAGAACCTTATCTGCAAAATCCGCAAGTCATTCGCTGATAACCAGAGGAAATGACACAACGCCTTGACAAATTCCCTTTGGCCCAATAGGGTCACCCCTAAAATGGCCTTAGGAAACTCACCATACTTCCTTGTTTATGGACAAGAAGCCATCTTGCCCCCAAATGTTGCCCTTCCATCCTTACAGCTCTCCCAAGCTTAAAGGGGAACCCCTTCAGACCTGCTTCAAGAAAGGATCGACCAACTAATGAAGCTGGAGGAATTAAGGCATAGAGCCAAAATTAAATTCAAAAATCACCAAATGATTGTAAAAAAATGGTTTGATCATCATCTAGCAGGAGATAAATATTTCCAAGTAAGGGAGCTAGTCCTGAAATGGGACAAGTTGAATGAGCCAAAGGGTAAACACACAAAATTCCAACACCTATGGCTGGGCCCATTCCAAGTTGTTGAAAAAATTGGTCAAGGGACTTACAGGTTGAAAATGTTACAAGAAGAGATGGAAAAGCTCCCTGTTAATGGTAGCATTTGAAGAGATACTTCCAGTAGCCACCACACTAGTGGTTGCCTCCTGAGAAGGTTAGAGTTCATTTCATTTTGTTGTTAGTTTAGTTGTATTTCTATCCTTTCTTTTGTTTTTTTCCAAGTCTATTTTCCTATTTTTTTGAATTACATTCCTTTTCAGCTAATTGATTGTAGTCCTCCAGTCACATTCTACCTTTCAGATTTGCCCTCATTCACTACTCTTGGCCTTTCCCTTCCTCATTGACTTGCTGATAATTTTGTTGTCCCTGAATCCATCATTTCCTCACAAATCAAACAAACTTTCTATCAGCCCATGAGCACTTGAGAATCAGCAGTGGAATGCAAACTGAAACCCCTCATTGGCATCTGTTGGGAACTGTGTGAGATCTATTGATAACTTGGATATCTGGAGCATGTAGGGGCATCTTTATAAAACAAAAAATGTGTAACTAGAGCTGGACTAGCATGGAGGAACGCTGCATTTAAATAAATCCAACTCAGACCTAGCCTATACTTACTTGTAAGGTTTACAGTGATTCTCCATTGGTCCCATCCACCACACTAAATGGTCTAATACCTGTTACTCACAAGTAAACCTCCTTTCATGGGCTAAGCTCACTATCTCATACCTTGTGGCAAATCTAATTGTGCTCTAGTCATTGTGCCTGAAACTAGAAGGACTTATTTAAAAAGAAATGGAATGTCAAGTCCTTGTGCCAATCTAGAAGGACAGGTTGTTTGGGAAGCTGGTTAGAGTAAGGACTATTGCTGGGCTCAGAATATTGGTTGACACAGCAAGCCCAACCTTGCTTAAGTAGTTTAAAAATATGGCATGATCCATGACTGCGCCCCATTCGATCAATGAAAATATAGCACTGAAATTCTCATATAAAGTGCAATAAAAACATGCCTACATCAAGCTTGATGAGTAATAAAGAGCTGAGGTACACACCTAAACAAGTATGGACAGATCAATGTCAGCCCCAAAGGGATTTTTGAAAGTGGGAAACAAGTAAAGGAAGGTCAATAAACCCCATAATAATTCCATTAGAGAATGCCTATCAAAATCATATCAGCAAGTAGAAGCTATTTGTCTCTATCCCTCCTAAAGCAATTAATGTTTAAGTGGAACCCATGCTTGTCCATCTATATAGTTTTCATTTCAAGTTTATCTTAACATCTTGATGTTTTATTGATTTGAAGGTTATTTGGAAACAGAGATAACTGGTTCGCCCAGTGGTTCGCCATTTGTTGTGGCCACAACTACCACCCTATTAAAACATGCTCTGATAGCAAATTTTTAAATGGGTCCCCTAGAAGTTTGATTTTTCATTTGTCATATTGATTTGTTTTATCACAAGGATGTTAACTCTTTTCCGAGTCAGATTTTCCATGCCTATTGGCTAAGCCATTGAATAAACCTCCGCTGTAATGGTTCATTCCTGACGTAGCCTAGCCCTTTGTTCACTCCCTTCATCGGGACCTTTTAATCTTCACAAACATGCATGATACATTTATGCCTGCACAAACAATCACCCCCACCCTTATCATAATCATCGGTGTGCTTAACCCACGAAATCTTCCGCCGCATCCTTTTTTCATCATAATTCTTCATAACCTAAATACTCCACAAGACAGGCGTAAACCCTTTTGGGCCCACCGCACATAACACAAGGCATTGATGGCTTCCTGACCTGATGGGTTTTATTAAATCAAATGTATACATTTCAGGTCCGAAAGCCTGTCGCATATCGCAATCAGCCCAAGTCCAAGGTTTATGTATATATGGTGCACCCCAGGCCTCTGGACCCACCAGCACTATGAATTGCATCGTATATAATGTCGAGTCTGGCACCCAATCGCATATCGCATATCGGCAGAGCTCGAGCCTTATACATAATACACGCAATGATATGTTGGACCCGTCAAGCTATCAAATATGATATATATATTTTTTCGAGTCCGAAAGCCCGTCGCATATTGCAATCGGCAAAGCCCCAGGCTTGTGCATATTACGATATGTGATAGATCGAACCCGATAATATTTATAGACTCCAACATATAACATTTGAGGTCCATCTCAAGCAATTGGAGCAGGATTTGTTGTGTTTTTATATGTTTTCCAAGTTTTCTAAAACTACAAAGGGATTGGGTTTTCAGTGTAAAGGGCGGGCATGTGGAGTCCCAATAGTGCAACTGCACATCGGGGCGATGGAAGGCATGGGTCCTGTGACCTGAGAAGGGGTCGATACCCGATTATGATGGAAGGAAGACCTCGAAAATTGTGCCAAACCTATGGGTTGAGCGGGAAATTGTATGTTGACTGTGTATCAGGCATAAATCCTTTTCACACTTGTTCTGCAGTTTTATAAAATGAATGAAGGCAGCATTTACGTTTGATTGAACATTTTTGTTCTATTGTTCACAATCATCAAGCTAATGATAGCTATCCTTGTAGGTGAGAAGCAAAGGATGCAAGAGGGGATTCGAAGGGCCATGTACGCAAAAACACTACATTTAAAGGTCTGGTCGCAAACGTTCCGGGTTGGAACCCCACGCGTTGCATGTACATTCTGTAAGCGAATTTTTCCCGATCTTCATTATGGGAAGGCAACAGATGGTCACCCTTTTCAACAACATATGTTCTCTTCCTTAGGAAAGGAATCGATATGGCTGTTATGATTTCTACATGTCAGCAGTCACGCTGATAATCCTACCTCTGTGTACTCGATTTGCATATCTGAAATAGTAGGAAGATAAAGAGGCAGGGTAGACCTAGAGTCATGGGGAGTTTGCATAAGTATTACCTTCGAAGAGGAGAAAGGGCTTTGGATTTTCGAGAAGAACTGTTTTGTTTTATTGTGAAAAAGGAGGATTGTTTTGGGGGGAAGAAGGAGCCTTTAGTTCCAGACTTATTTATTGGTTCTTTTATATGTTTTGGATCAGAGTGTTGTTGTTGGCATGAATGTAAATGTGATTTCTACTTATGCATATTGATGACTTATAGTTCACTATTAATCTTATTAAATTGAATGTGATTTATTTTCATGGTTAACTTGTGAATGGTCTCTGATTTGAAACTAAGTTAAGCATTAGTTGCAAGTTTAATTTCATAAAAGAATGTGGATTCCTATATGAGTGATTGGATTGCAATTTAGCTTTAATACAGTCTTGTCCAGCTGTGAATTCAGTGATTGATTAATTTGGACTTGAATCTATACATGATGTTTAATCTTCTTTATCATGTTCCTGTCGAACATATATATGATGTTTAAACCTCTGTATTATGCTTCTGCAGGATAGATTAGGATAGCTAGGACTAGATTAGAGTAGTTAGAAGTAGTATAGATAGGATTTAATACATAGAGGCTAGCTATTTTATTTTTGTTGTTTTAATTGAAGTCTTCCGCCTGGAAGAAATCTATCAACGCATATGACAATTTACGGGGTCCTTTAAAACCCATTGGAACTAGTTATTCTACACGAAAGCAGGCCTAATTGGGGCTTACGATCAGGTTAGTTCCCCTTGTTGGCATAGCGAGAATTAGCCATGTCAACACCTTATTAGCATGCTTGAGGGACATTTGTTTATATGGTTATAGCTGTAGAAATACCCAGTCACCTATATCAAAACTTCTTTCGTTGTGATGTTGATCTACCTATTGCTTCATTCTATTATGTGTCAAAGTTAAGTTATCCTTTAAGAGTTGGAAAACTTGTTGTCGATGCTCAATGTGATATTCCACTGCTTGAACCTTAGAATTTTCCCTTAAATAAGATGTGATGGACGGTGGGTGATATCCTTAAAGTGCCATAAATGGGGCCATTTTTGCTGCAGTATGGAAGGAAGTCTTATACCACCATTCATCCAAAGGCAACCATTTGACCCATTGTGTATGTTTATCAGATACAAAGCAACGAAGATATCCTTCCAGACATTTGTTTACTATCTCAGTTTGCCCATCAGATTGAGGATGATAAGATGAACTATGAGCTAATTGAGTACCAAGACAATAAAATAATTTTGTCCAAAAAATTCCAGTGAAAATGGGATCTCTATTGCTTACAATAATATTTGGGTTTCCATGTAGCTTTTGAATTGTTTCCATAAATACAGTAGAAATTGTATTGCCTTTAAATAGATGAGATAATGCACAAAAGTGTGCATACTTGGTAAGTATGTCAACTACCACCATGATGACACTCTTTCCTTCGGGCTTAGGTAAACCTTTGATAAAATCCATTAAAACCTCCTCCCAACATTGACTTGGAATGGAATCAAATGAATAGCATGATCATGATCATGAATAGGTGGGAGACCTTTGGGAGTCTCAAATACCTTGGAATGATTGTCCAAGACTTTTTGCAAATCTGGAGAAATAGGTGATTTCGATGTGGGAACCTCTAGCGAACATAATTGTGCAATTATGCCTCATTGTTCTTTCTTTAGAAGCTTTGTCATTCCATTAGAGGTTATTATCTTTCCTAGTTTCCTTGTGAAACCTCTTAGTTCAACTTCCTTTCCTTCCGAAAAAAATTCTCATGAAAAGTTCTTGAAAATTAAAAGCTATTGTCCCCAAGGATTGTAGCCATTGGATTCCTACTACAACATCAGCACCACCCATTGGAATAGAAATCATTGAGCTATTCAATACATATTCTCCCATGGATAGCTTGATATTATGGCACTTTCTAGAGCATTTTATGGTTCCTCCACTTGCAACCATCACTTAACACTCTGGTGTTGGATATAGAAAGCAATTCAACTCCTTGTCTATCTTACAATGAATAAAATTATGGGTATGGCACGAATCAATCAACATTATTACCTTTTTTTTCCTGATATGTCCTTATATCTTAATAGTTTGAGTGGTAATTCCGGCCAATGCATTACAAGATATGGTTGGATTCATTTCTTCTCTCTCTAGGATTTGTTCCTAGTGTATATCCTCTTCTTTTAATGTTTCTTGTTCCTTTTTTCCTCCTCTTCAAAATCTATGTAAAATAATTTATTCTCGGCACACTTATGACCTTTAGTGTATTTGTTATCACAACTATAACAAACCCCTTTTTTTCTTTTCTCTTCCAATTATTGGGGTATCACCCTTGTAGGTTGTGAAGGCTAGGGGAAACAACACTTCCATCCTTATAGTTGTGACTGGTAGGCTTCCTTGTTGCCATAATTTTGCTTTCCATTTTTCTTGCCAACTTGAATGCCTTCTCCAATGAGTCGGGTTCCCAAAGGTGAACCTCATGTTGGATATTATCTTTTAAAGTCCCTATGAACACATCAATCCTATGCTCCTTTAGAATATCTATTACCCTTATATTCAATTTTTGGAAGTCCTCAATGTGATCCATCGTTGAACCCTTTTGTTTGAGGTTTATCAATTGACTAAAAAAAGTGTTGTTTTTTGTATCCTCATAATGTGCTATCATTTCTTTCGTAAAAATTTCCCAAGTGACAATTTGTTTTCAAGAGAAAATCCATTGATACCATACAAACTGATTTTGTTCCAAATATAAAGTTTCAATGCATACCTTTTGTGTGTTTTTCACATTATGGAGATCGAAATATTGTTCCATCTGTAGTATCCATGTTATGGGATCATTGCCATCAAATTTCATCATATCTATCTTTGGAACATGGTGGGTCTTCAATCCAACATTAGAGTCTATGAAATCATGATTAACATCTATTTTGTTCTCATCATGAGTTTCCTTTACTACCCTTTCACCATTAGTAAGAATTTTTTGTAGCAACTTAGTCAAATCTATCTTCAAATCTTCCATGTCACCTTTTAGTTTTTCTTCTATACCGTCCATCTTAGTGTCCATGTCATTCATCTTAGCTTCCATGCCATCCATCTTAACTTCCACGCCATCCATCTTAACATGCATGCCATTCATATTAGCTTTCACGTCTTTCTTTAAACCATCAATATTAGCTTCTATTACCTTTTGTGAGAGTGAAATTTGTTGCACTTGGTCTCATAATTTTGATATATCAGGTTGCATTTCTTCCTCTTCTTCATGAATCATGCTAGAGCTTTCAGGTTGCTTACTAGGTGTTTCCATTTTCTTTCTTCAAGGCATCAATTAATGATAATTATGCTTCACAATGCCCTTTGAACTTCAAACTATTTTTTCAACCCAAACTTATGCAAAATTTTAAAAAGACTATGCACCTTTTTTCTCTTTGTAGAAGCTCAATATTGAATCTATTATATCTCTGTAATTGTGGATCTACAAGGTCTGCATTTGCTTCTTGTGGTAGCCCTCTGAGTCTTCTTTCCAATACCACCAATCTGATCAAGAGTGGATTCTCCAACAAAGAGTTATGCTCGATCTCCCAAGATGACCTAATTATATGTTTTTTCAGTAGAGCAAACTTGTACGACGTGCCATGTGTCATTGTTTCGATCTTCGGATTTGAAAAAGATACATAGAAAAATACAGTTTGTCCTCTTTATGTAACTTCTGACGAAATTTCAATCTGATGCTCAGAGATAAAGTTATGATGATTTTCCCAAGGTCACCTATTTGGAATGTGATTTGGGAGTTTGCAAAAACCCTAACTTCCTCAGATCATATCTCCGAAAATATAGCGAGACAAATCTGAAATTTGGACTCGAGGTTCAGAACAATTTAGACTCAAATGGGTTTTTTTATTTTTAGCTTCTGAAACATCGTAGAAAAAAAATTATAAGGAAAATGCCACGATGAACTGTTTGGAGTAGCGAAACCCTAGAATCCAATCCTCTGATACCAAATGTTATGAAACAGCTCACAAAAAGATAGAAAAGAAAGATCAACGTCTTAGAAATCAGCCTCTTCGAGGGGGGCAACCTCTTTTACATTACACAAATGAACAACTCTTGCATGATACAAATGAAAGAACCTCCTTTCTATATATAGAAGTCTAAGGGGTCACAATATAATCAAATCCGACATAACAATAATAATATAAGGGCACAACAATAACAATAGTGGGTTTATATGGGGTACAATAATAACAATGTGGGGAAAATAGAGGCACAACAATAACAATAGGGGCTACAATGACAATAGTAATGGGGGAATCACTAGTATTATAGGGATCTAACATCAGAAGAGTAGCAAAAATGGGTCACAAAGATGTTGGTATATGACTTTGAAATCATCTACAAAAAAGAGAAGCAAAATGTCATCGCAAATGCACTCTCAAGAAAGGATGAGGATGTGGAAGAATTGTTTTGTGTCATTTCTATTATCCAACCTGATTGGATAACTGAAGCAAGGAATAAATTGAAGAATTAGGAAGAAGTGTGGACACTCACTCAAAAGTTGCAGCAAGATCCCAGTACATCTGATACATTTAGCTGGAAAAATGATTCATTATGGTACAACTATTGCTTGTATATTTTTAAGAATTCTCAACTCAAACAAAAGATTCTTTTGGAAGTGTACACCTCCCCCTTAGGAGGGCACTAAGGATTTTTAAAAACTTACAACATGGTCAAAAAGGAATTTTTTGGGGATGGCCTTAAATTTGATATTTAGAAGTTTGTGGAAGAATGTTTGGTTTTCCAAAAAAATAAGGTTGATACAATTAAGACCTTGGATCTGTTACAATATTTAGTCATTCCGAGTCAGCATTGGGAGGAGGTCTCAATGGATTTTATCACAAGTTTACCCAAGTATGAAAGAAAGAGTTTCATCATGGTGGTAGCTGATAGCATTACCAATTATGCACACGTTTGTGCATTATCTCATCATTTTAAAGTCAGTACAGTTTCTACTACATTTATGGAATAATTCAAAAGCTACATGGAAACCCAAAGATTATTGTAAGTGACAGAGATCACATTTTCACGGGAAATTTTTGGATAGAATTATTTTTTTGTCTTGGTACTCAATTAGCTCATAGCTCATCTTATCATTCTCAATCTGAAAAGAAAACTGAGATAGTGAACAAATGTTTAGAAAGATATTTTCGTTGCTTTCTATCTGATAAACAAACAAAATGGGTCAAGTGGTTACCTCTAGCTGAATAGTGGTGTAACACTTATTTCCATACTGCAACAAAAATGACCCCATCTATGGCACTCTATGGATATCATCCGCCCTCCATCACATCGGCTTTAAGAGAAAATTCTAAGATTCAAGCAATGGAAGATCACATCAAGCATCAACAAGTTCTCCAACTCTTAAATGATAACCTCACTCTAGTGCAAAATCGAATTAAACAACAGCCATATCAACATTGCAGTGAAAGAATTTTTGATGTAGGGATTGGGTATTTTTACAACTACAACCATACAAACAAATGTCCCTCAACCAAGCTAAGAAGGATAATAAATTATAACCCAAGTACTATGGTCCTTACAAGGTGTTGCAAAAGATTGGTACTATAACATACAAATTGGAGTTGTCTGTATCTTCCTTAGTACACCCATTTTTCCAAGTTTCATACTTAAAGAAGGTTATGGGTGACAAGATCTTAGTTCAAATAGTGTTACCAGAACTTGATGAAGAAGGAAAAATCATATTTGAGCCTGTAGTAGTCACAGAAACAAGAACCCCACAGCTATGGAGTCGATTAATTTCAGAGTATCTCATTAAGTGGCAGAACTTTCCTATAAAAGATTCCACATGGGAGGATGAGAATTTTATATAGAAACGACTAAAACTACTCAAGCATTGAGGAAAACACTTTTTTGAAAGAGAGGGGCATGTTAGGTCTCTATAATACTAGGTATCCCCCTCATTGTTATTGTTAGTGTAACCCCTTGTTATTATTTTGTGCCCATGTGTCCCCCATATTTTTATTGTTGTGCCCCATAGAAGCACGTTATTTTTATTGGTGTGCCCTTACATTAGTATTGTTATGTAAACTCTAATTATATCGTGACCCCTAAACTAATATATATAGCAAGGAGGTCTTATCATTTGTGTCATCCTAGAATTGTTCATTTATGTAAAGGTTTCCCCCTCGAAGAGGATGATTAGTTGTTGATATATCTTTTCTTTTGTTGTGTGAGCTAGTTGCATAGCACTACTACTCCCCCAGAGTCACCTAATGTAATTGCTAGATCACCACCATAATTTAGAGATGGGTTTTTCTTGAGTGGCCCTAAGCCAGTATGTAATGCTACTACATGATTAATTGGCCTTAAGTAAAATGTTGAAGCAATTCAACCTACAACCACTTAAGAAATTAAATATATTTCTATCAAAGTGTAAATAGAAAAAACTAGTGTTCAAAACAGTGAATCCTAAACAAAATTTGTTAAACATATCATTTAAATGATAGAGGTACAAACAGTTTCCACTAGTCCAATGACTACCCTCGATTGAGGGAAAAGTCTCCAAGTGGAAGGCTACAACCACAACCTATGGTCAAGGAATGGATCTCTAAGAGGAGCATGGACATATTATCCATAGCTTAAGGGAGTGGTTGGTTGAATACATGGATGTACATAGATCCAAGTAGGACTATTGGAAGGAAGATCAAAAAAAGGTCTCAAAGTTATATGATCAAGTCAAGAGGTTAAAAGAACAAAAACAACACATGAGCAGTTTACCCTGATCTATCCCCAATTATAGGAGTTTATCTTTTGTTTATAATGTTTTCTCCAAGAAAAATATTCGTTATTTCAACTCAGCACTCTGGTCAAAGACAATCCCTTTAATTTTAATTTTGTGGAAGCATTTTTCAATAGAAAATAATGAAAATAAGAATTTGTTATGAGTTGTATCAACATCAGATTCTAATGTTTCACGGTTATAAGTGGAACCCAAATCCTTTTGTTGGTGATTTTCAATTAAGGGCCTTCACTTCTTCCTTGAGCCATCAAGTTCTACGAGATAATGTTGAACATACTGTTGAGTAGAACCAACAAAATTTCAACCTACTAGTACAAAGAAAATACCCCAATCCTCACGTTGTCCTTTTGCTACATCATGACATGCTTTAGTCTCTTGCATGAACCTCTATATTTGTTACAACTCGACAATTGGAAATTCCATATTGTACCAAGTGATTAATTTTTTGAGGGAAGATGACATGGTGGCCAATAGGTATAGGTGGAGCAATTGCGCTAAAGAAATCAAAAGTAGAGATGCTCTAAATTATTTCAACATTGCCACAGCACTACAGAGGGAAAACAAGTATGTTGAGTGCGTTAGAAGATGCAATCCCAAGTGAATTGGGCTCAAGTTTCACTTTACCTTGATATCATTGCATGCACAAAAGTATCAGCTTGACTATAGGTTGGGTTCCAATGAGGAAGCCTATTGGCAGCTAGTTATTGAGAGTAACATTGGTTACTTCTCAACCAGAGAACAAGGATAGTATGCTTACAATCTTAGCAATCATCACAAGCATTCATGCTATAACCCTCTAATTCATATTAATCGCACATATTGCATGAAGGCACGCAACACCTTCACTCAGGAGCAAACGTTAAGTTGTATAATTGTCACTTCTAGCACACTATTAGTTCCTTCTTTTTTGTACCTTTTTGCCATCCTTCGTAACCATTTTAGGTTTAGTATTCTTTTTATTTTGTATTCTATCCAAGGTACGTTTCTCCAACATTTCGTGTTATTTTATTGAATTATGCTATTGTATTCAGGGGATATATGCTCTTTTGCATTCACTCATAAGAATGGTGCATGCCAAGATACTACTACAGTCAATACCATGATGTTGCTACTCTTGTTTTGTCACGATGTTGTCATTCCAATGAAGTCATGACATGGTGGCAATCACCTATTCCTCGTGAATCTAAAGAATACAACTGTCTTCCTTATAGTAGATTGTGTTGACCACAACAATGGTGCTAATCTAGGCCCATGATCAACCAATATAATGGATCTAAGTTGTTTCGTG
>APFE031323979.1:0-11261 GCA_000404065.3 Pinus taeda | reverse complement strand
ATACTTGTAAAGAAAATATTTTTTTCTTTATTTTAAAAATGTTATTACTTTTTTCTTATGTAATTAATAGTTATTGAACTATTTTAAAAGCATATTCATTAATTTTATTTGTGATTATTAAGATGGATATGTATGTAATTTGTTAATATTATTGTCTTGAGAGGCATTCTCCAACTCAGTATGGAAGAGATGTTTTCATGTCCTATTATGTTATGTAAACATTTTGACTTAGTCAAATTACACAATAATAATAATAATAATAATTAAAACATTTTGACACAAACAAGAAAACATAAAGTCTGAAAAATTTAAACTAACCTAAAAAATAAATAAAATGAAATAAATTTTTATAATTATTATTAATTATAATTAATAATTAAACCAACTCCACCTTAACTCTCAATCTACCAAGCGTCGAGAGGGTTCAAATCTCTTGAAATGAAAACCTCTTTTAGAGTGGAAAGAGATTTTCCACTCTAAAAGCTCAGTAGATCCAACGTTAAGATGGATCTAGGCTAGTTATTATAACATATAGATTTTTTCGAAAGAGAAAAAAAATATATTCAAGAATGTTAAATATATATGTTTTTGTCCCAAAAAGATATTTCCTTTACATTAATAGCACACATTATAAAAAATTGTATCGACTATCACCATAAATATGATATTAATACTATATCTCACTCCATTTTGCCAAAATTGACTATAAAATCACCACTTGTTATGTTATAGATCTTAACAAAACAAGCATCTTAAAAGTTCCAATTCCTTTCAGTATATGAACTCATAATAGCACATTGGCCCCACCAAAAGAGATAGGGATTTCCTTAGTTGATTAGCTTTGTTATTTAGTTCCTCGAGAAAAAGGTAGAAAGAGATTCATTTGAAGGATGTGAAAGCCTACCTTATATTCCAGAGTAGGGAATCTAGCCTCACATCCAATATTGGATCATCCAATGAATTACCAGTGTTGAATCTCCCATAGTTGATTTTTCTTCACATATTTTTATTACCACACCCAACATGGACCATAGCATGATAATCTCATTTGTATTGCTAGTTTGATAATGATTGTAATTCAAAAGGAGGACAATCCCAACTCAACAAATAGGGGAATGGCCTTGACAAGCTCCATAAAAAAACCTTCAAGGAATCTCAAAATCAAGCTCTAGCAAGATGCGATCCTTGGGTTTTTAATAGTCAACTCCATGAATGTTTTAAACAAATTAAAAATGATACCGGTTGTGATTTTAGGAGAATTCTCCATATCATTAAAAATACTCAAGTTACAAACACACCACAAAGTGGATACTAAAAAACAAGGAATCCTTACATTCACTAGTTTATATACCAACCAATCCTTTAGAAAATTGTCTATCTTTCCACACAGAGTACAAATTGAGTGTATAAATTAATGTGTATATTCAAAATTGCTCACTAAATTTACTAAATCACAAGACTTGAAGCTACTTTACTCATTTGTGGAATTTAATTCACCATCTAAAACAAGAATCATTGACATGAAAAAATAAACATCACACGTTTAGATATTTATCTAGGGGAAAGAAACTACTCAAAACCCCTTACTATATGTATTGCATTAATAAGAGAATAGAAATAAAATGAAATGCTTGCTCAAGCCTGAGCACATGATGCACTACTATAGTCTATCCCTCTACTTGACTCACTGAATTTGGCCAATACTTAGCCAATTTTCCTTTCCTCCAAGCTCCTATTTCCTTGTGTTGTTCCTTGAGGAATTAGGCTCCTATTTAATAGGATTTTTCCTCCATTGGATTGTGTAGTTCCTTTAGGTCAATTCTCTGATTACATGCACCACCTATAAAACTTGGAATAGTTTACAGGTGACAGTACACTTCCCTTGAACTTCAATCTCAAATGGGTAACTCGAATTCTCTGCATGCATGATTTAATTTAGGCCAGTTTATTAGTTATTTGGATGATCACTCAATGTGATTGAAGTTCCACTTCCACAACTTGACCTCCAACAGTTAGAACTAGCTTAACTAACCATAACTCAATTTAACTGAATTAAATTGTTACAACTTAAATTAACTCAATCTAGGCTCCTAAAATTTAGGAACCCACTACACACAGCTAAAATTCATGCCCTAACTTGAATTAACTAATCTAGACTCCTATTTTTAAGGAATCAACACAAGTAAACTGAACCTCAACTCATTAACTCAATTTGAGTGTTTTTAACTGAGAGACAAGTGTTATATCCGCTCAGTTAACTCCTTCATGTTATCTGCTGATATGGAATTTCAAATTTCCTTAGTTTAATTAAGGTAAAAATCAAAATTGAGACTTTTCTCGCTACATTTTCAACACTCCTTCTCAACAAGAAAGGGATTATCACCCACCCCTATCCTTCACATGTGGAATGTATCGCATGAAACACCTATCATTGTTGTTTTTGCTACTGCAACACCTACAACTAAGAAGCTTCCAAAAAAAGATTGAATCAACTATGCCTGCAACTATCTACTGGGAAAATTGTGCTACTGGTGACTCTGTTACTGAGCATCCCGCTTTGCTATAAATACTCCTCTTCACTTATTATTATTTGACTGAAACTGGTCCTCCTTCTATTGAATATCATGGGGACCCATAACAAGGTAATGATCCATGAGGAAAATGCCTAAATGGACCCTGCCCAAATTTCTTCAACTCTTGGACTAAGGATCTACATCACCCCACCTCTCTCCTGGAGGTATAGTTGCATCATGGCAAAATATGATTGACTCATACTGTTTCTGCTACTGCTCTGTTGTTTCTTCTGCACTACTGCACAACTACTGCAATAATGAGTCTGATATCCCTAGATCCTGAAGTACTATCTTCCATAAGGATGCTCCATCTGAAACTAGACTCCCTCTGAGTATCAATCTCCCTGTGGTAAATCTATTTTCTCCTCAATGTTCCAATGTCAGTGATCACAACTCCTTTTTGTTTCACTAAACATTGCCTCATTGATGTGCCCACTAGAAGCCTTATAGCTCCATTAAGAAGTATGTACATAAGGTCTTTTGGATCTGCCCTGAACTAGGGCTCCATCAATCTTCCTCCTAACAAACCATGGCTCCAATGATCATTGTACATGAGGACTTCAATGACTAGTTCTAATGTGAATCCTATTCTAATAACATGTAGAAATTAATGTGTAGATTCAAAACTACTCATGAAATTTACTAAATCACAAGACTTGAAGCTACTCTACTCATATGTGGAAGTTAATTCACCAACTAAAGCAAGAACCAATGACATGAAAAAGGAAACATCACACATACATAGAGATTTATCTAGGGGGAATAAACTGCTCAAAACCCCTTACTATCTATATTGCATTAATAAGAGAATAGAGAATAAATACAATGCTCTCTCAATCTTGAGCACACCCTTCACTACTATAGTCTATCCCTCTGCCTGACCAATTGACTCTAGCTAATACTTAGCCAATTTTCCTGTCATCCAAGCTCCTATTTTATTGTGATGTTTCGTGAGGAATTAGGCCCCTATTTAATAAGAATTTTCTTCCATCTGATTGCGTAATTCCTTTAGGTCAATTCTCTGACTGCATGCACCACTTGTACAACTTGGAATAGTTTACGGCTGATAGTACACTACCCTTGAACTCCAATCTCAACTAGGTAACTCGAATTCTCTACATGCATGAGTTAATTTAGGTTGATTGATTAGTTATCTGGATGGTCACTTAGTGTGGTTGAAGTTCCACTTCCACAACTTGACCTTCCACTAGTTTCTCCAACAATTAAAACTAGTTTACCTGACCATAACTAAAATTAACTAAAATTAAATTGTTACAACTGAAATTAACTCAACCTAGGCTCCTCAAATTTAGTAACCCACTGCACACAACTGAACTTCATGCCCCTAACTCAAATTAATTGAGTTAGACTCCTATTTTTTAGGAATCAACACAAATAAACTAAACCTCAACTCATTAACTTGAATTGAGTGTTCTTAACTCAATGACTAGTGCTATGTTACCTCAATTAACTCCTTCAAGTTGTTTGCTGATATGGAATTTCAAATTTCCTTAATTTAATTAAGGTAAAAAATCAAAATTAGGACTTTTTTTGCTGTATTTTCGACATTTAGCTCATTCTGAACTATCTTAAGTACCTTAATTATATAAACATAATAAATATGTGAGAATTCCTCTTTTGACACCAATTTTCCAAGCTAACAATTTATTATTTAAATCCAACCAAAGCCCGAACTTGTTCTTCAAAGGATTAGCACTCATCTTCCATATGAGAGTCCACCACTATTTAATAATCAATAAAGATGTGAGATGTTTCCTCTTTTGACACCAAGTTTTTAAGTTAAAAATTTATTGTTTAAAGCCAACCAAAGTGTGATCTTGTTCTTCAAAGAAGTAATACTAATATTCTATATGAGATTCCACCACCACTTTATAGTAAATAAAGATGTGAGATGTTTCCTCTTTTGACAACAATTTTCCATGTTAACAATTTATAGTTTAAAGACAACCCGTGCTTGATATTGTTCTTCAAAGGATTAGCAATAATTCCATATGAAATTTAGCACCATCTATTAAATGAAAAAAGAAAATTCAATTGGTTTATTTTTTTAATAAATTATGTAAAAAAATAAAGAAAAAGTTTATATAAAATCTATTATATTTTTTTATTAGTTGGAGAATTCTAAGTTGTTAGGCCACATTTTGGTGGGCTCTGGACATTTCTTTAGGTGGTTTAATACACCTAACAATTTAGCTCACTAGTATTTTCTATGTTTTATGTTCAAGTGTGACGTCACTTTGTCTTCGCTTTGTTGACATTTCCTCTGGGTGTGGTGAACTATGGTGGAGGACTTGTAGTAGTTCTAGTTGTTGGGTATATTTTGTTATAGACTAGTTGGTAATACCTTGTTAATGTGAGCAAGTTAAAAAGGGAATTCGAAATAGGGGTCAAAGTGGTAGGAACATTATCAGAGACCCAAACCATGGAGAGGTAGTTGACCCCAACCACGGGGACTTCACTCAATGAATCTCTAGTATATCACATGCATTTGTCGCATATTAAGCAATACCCTTAATTTGACTACATATTGGAAAATACCTATAAATTCACATTATTTAATCCCCTACCAATACAAACCCAATACACCTTCCCAATATAAATACCCCAATTTCACTAAATATTGCAGGTATCCATTTTTTCATTAACATTTTTTATACCCCTTTATATTTTTTCATTTATTTTGAGCTCCATTTTTTATACCTGCCAATATAAAAACCCTTCACCCCCTATATATCCCCTAATATATTACGTCATTTTTTCCTCAATATATATCCCCCAATATGAACCCATGTGGTATGGTATTTGTCTCCTAGTGAAGCTCCCATGACCCCAATGCAACCAATACAACTGGTACCGAGGAGCTGCTACCCCCTCTAGATAATTTCGGAAGCCACCTCTAACATATAACTTTTCTCCCAAAGAAACTTAGCAAGGATTGACATGATGATTGGAATGCAAATATTGGCTTCATGAATGATCCCCTGCAAAATAAATTGAATATGCAAGATTGATTAGACAACATGTAGATGGGGCAGTGACATATAGAGGAGAAACTAGACCATTTTGAAGAAAGGCTGACACATACAGAGAAGCATGTTCATTGTGACTTCATACCTTCACATCACCTAGCTCTAGACTAGAACATCCTGCTTTGATAAAGTCTTCATATGCATAATGTTCGCTAGTTATTATGTTATGATTTTGAAGGTCTTCTAGTATCACATAACTTTCTTATTTTGGTTAACTAGGTTTCTTTGGCAATTTTCTATATGCCTTGGTATTCACCTACTGGCCAATAAATCTTGTAAGAGTGAGGTTGGTAGAATTTTGAAAAACTATACTCAAAGATGTAATCTTTTGGCATAAGATATTTTTTTATAAAAATAACACTTACTTTTCCATCTATTAATAACATGAATTAATAACACGAGAGAAATTTGATAACTATTAATATTAATAAAGAAAGAAATAATTAAATTTAAATGTATTGATAGATAGGTATTTTTATGCATGCGATTATAAAAGAATATTAGTAAATCTCGAATTCATTAAAAAAAATAATGAATATTAAAATGATCTTCTTTACCCATAGGGTGTAGAATAGATGGTGATAGGGTGCTTTGTTAAGATACTCCATAGTGAAATGGTCACTAGTTCAAAACCCTATGGGAAAAAATCCAGTCATGCTAAGGGCTGGTGTTACCACCTATCATGACCCCGTGGTTGACACATAAGTCTAAGCTTGTCGAGTTGCTTGGTCATATGGAAAAGGTAAAATTCATTGTAAATCATTGACCAACTTACAACTAGTTACTCTTGGACTACATATACAAGCCACTATACTTCTTAATGTGTTGTAGCTACTTAGTGGAATTTAACTTTTCTTCTACTACACAAGTATACAAATTATTCATTTAAAAATTATGTGTACGTCAATCATAACAATGACATAATAAACCATATAATAGCATGATCGCAATAAACCAACAATAATAAACAAGAAAGGCTTACAACACTTCTTTCATAAAATGCTTCTTTATATTATATTACAAATTTTAGATATTTTACATACAATTGGAGGCTATGCCGAGTTCCTTTGAAAAATCCTCATCACAACCTTAAAATACTTCATAAAACAAAGAAAACAAATGAAATAGGGTGCCCAGGGCTTCCCCCTTCACAAGCCAATCGAATGCAATATTCAGATGACTCGTTTTCCCTTGCTCACCTAGGGCAAGTGCATTCTTCAACCTGCACCTTTATTTACTTATGTTCCTTTCCCTCTTCATTGTATGCCTTAACCTTTGCTTATCTCTGTGATTTGTGATCTACAATGTGCCTTCCTCCATCACACAAGCTTCCTTTTATACTTTTCCTACAACTTTGGTTGGAGGGTCACACCCTTGGTCAATGCCCGTTAATTCATCTAAGTTAACATGTTCCATGCTTTTAGTTTTCATTGTCCACACAACATGTCCATCACATGGGCATGTCACCCAGTACCCTGCCTTTGTGTGGGTGCGCATTGGGCACACAACCACACGATTTTTCCTTCTGTCGCATGCAATCTCCGCAAGGCACTCCAACTCAATTTTTCTTTACATCTAAGCATGTCATCTATCTATCACAGTTGGTCCATTCACCCAATGTGTAACCCCTAGGTGTGCTCATCGACTTGTACGAATTGGACATGCATGTCATAACTTCCATTATAAGTGCTCTTTGGCACCCGACTCACCATGGAGCTTGGGGTCCTCACATCCTCTCCCACCTCAATACATTGTTGTCCATGTCAGTCCTATGCTTATGGAAACCTTTGCATCAAACTGTGTGATCTCCTTCTTCCACCTCCATAGCGAATGCTTTGTTCCATAACTTTCTTCCTCTAGTGTGTCCTTTCAATGTATGAAGTACTCCCTCTTCATGTCGCTCCCAACTATGATAGCCTTGAAATCAAAAATATTCTTTGAAACCATGTCCAATTGATCAATGATCAAGATTGGCCCATGTGGTGGTGCTAGTCTCTCAAGGTCACTCGTGTCTAACCAACACTTCTTCAACTCAGTGACGTGAAAAACAAGATTTTTGGCATGCAAGTGGTTAGGAAGCTCAAGGTCATAAGAAACCTCCCCGATCTTCTTTACCTGATACGTACCCTCAAACTTCCTTGATAAATACTTCAATGTCCCCTTCGGCGGTGGAAACTGATCTCTCAACATTCTCAGAAAAATAATATGTCCAACCTTGAATTGTGCATCACGCATATCCTTATCTTCCCACTAGTTCATCTTATTTGTGACATTTTTCAAGTGTACTCATGCTAAGTCCAAGGTCTCCTCCCATCCTGTCAAAAGCTTCATTGCATGAAGATTCTTCCCATATCCCCTCGGTAACACCAAGTGTGGCACAATAGGAATTTTCCCCATTGACTAACTCAAACAAACTATACCCTGTCACAAAACCCTTTTGTAGGTTATAACTGAACTGTTCTCTATCCAACAACTCCAACCAATTCTCTAATCTGACCACACAAAATGTAGTCCTCCAACAATGGGTTGATATGCTCGATCTTCTCATCTGTCCACGAATGGTTACTCGAACTATGTAGCAACTATGTCCCTACTAACTTGAACAACATGGTCCAAAACTTCCCTGTGAGCCTCATATCTTTGTTTGATACTACACTCAACAACATTCCCTAATACTTCACAACATGCTTGAGGAACAACTCTATTGTCCTCTCTGCTCCACGAGGTATCTTCCTTGGTGTGAATATGGCGTACTTGGAATAATGATCAACAACGACCATGATCCCCTTATACCCCTGCACTTGCAGTAACTGAGTGATGAAGTCTAATGAAACACTCATCCATGGTCTCTCTGAAATTAGTTAAGGGTGCAACAAACCTCCATATCTTCTAGTGTCGGATTTGTCCAATCAACAAATGATGCAATTCTACACATACACCTCTGCATCCTCTCTTATCCTCTCCCAAAATTAGCCTCTCTCTAGTAATGCCAAAGTCCAACGTTGCCTTGGGTGGCCAACCTATTAAGGAGAATCGTGGCACTCCTTCAAGAGTTGTCTCCTAAGTATTGATGACTTTGGAATGTAGATTCAATCACCATAGAACAAGAGTTCATCTCACACAAAGAACTTTCTTATATTTCCTTCCTTTACCTGCTTCGTTATGATCTTTGCCTACGTATTAGTCTCTAATCTTGCACAAAGTCTATTTTGCGTCTCCTCATCCATCCAAACTTGACTCTCACTTGATTCAACACAGTCTTCTTCCTCCTCAATCGCAACCAATTGTGCCTTCCTGCTGAGGGCATCTACTACAACATTGAGTCTAACTCAATTGTCATATCGAACTTTACCAAGAAATCCTTCCAATGAGCCTACTTTGTTGACAATCCGGGTTATGATGCAAAATAACTCGCTGAAATATTGTGAGTCTTGACAACATATGATTTGCCCAATTAGAGGTTCTATTCCTTGGACATTGGATAGGCCAAGGGTGCATTTGGATGGGTCAAGAGAAGGTCAGTGCTATTGAAGATTGGGAGGAACCAAAGAGTGTCTATAATGCAAGAGTATTCTTAGGGATGACAAAGATCCAAAAAATGTACGATACCCAGGTGGTTTTGATGGCTTAGATGCGCCTGGGTAGTGTCTACTCAAGTTGTAGGTTAGGCGTGCCAATCATCTCAAGACTCATATTAAGTAACCCAAAAAAATATCTTCTTTAATAATTAAAATGAGATTTGTATTAATTAAATTTAATAAATTTAATTTAATTATGTAAAGTTTTTACAATATAACATTCTTGAAAAATATTTTTAAATGTTTAATAATGTTAAGAGCACATGTTTCCTCCTAAGAGGTCAAAAGTTCAAAACCAGAGGGGGGTAGAGTATGTATGCCTTCGTAGACTTAGCAGTCAAATCGTTGTGCAGAGGTGGGTCCCTTGTTCCACAAACAAGGGGGTCTCATCAATTTGGTGTTTGGCTTGGCTATGACCTTAAAAATGGATATTATTATTATTATTATTATTAATAAAATAGTTATGTTTTAAAAATAATATATGATGATGATGATGGTTAATGTCCATTGAGACCAAACATTGGTCTATCGGACCTAAAGAAGCAAATTATTTATTTTGATTTAGGATTTTATTCCTATGTTCAAAAAGCTTGGAGAGAAGCCTCCCAAGTTGACCATAATTTTGACATTGTAAAAGGCTAGGAAGGTCACTATTGCAACAAAGATTTTGAAATTGAGATCTAATGTCGTTGTACGTGGCGCACTCTAAGAGGAAGTGGTTTTCATCCTCGATGTTCCTATTCTCACATATATGGCAGATTCTTTCCATCCATGGTGTTTTAGGAACTTCCTAATGACCTGCTTCATTATGGAGCTCATGATAATTTGTTCTAATCTTTGCTATATTAATTTTCTTCTTTGAGCTAGTTAAAATAGAGAGATACTTTTGATCTTCTAGGGTGGAGTTGATGACCTTTTTATAATAACTTAATTTTCTTTTAGCCGCTAAATCTTTCTCACACCACATTTTTTCTTTGAACTTAGAAGTAACAATATCTTTAATGTTATTTATGTTTTGCAATGCATCATTCTAGTTGATCTCCCAATAGTTTAACCAGGCCCTTATGTCTTTATGCCACCCTCGATTGAGCCTTAGGTGGTTTTGGCTGGAATTTAAAGCTAGCTTAGGAAGTCTATGATCGTCTATGTTATTGAGTTTGTGCTTGTACAACAGAAACCTAATCATAACTAGGCTCTCAATAGGGGAAGCCCTGCTTCTGTAAGGAGAATAGGATAGGGTGTATTACTTTTGATTTTTAGGTTATAAGTTATAAAACGCTTCTGGATTTGCTCAATCTTTCTCCATGATTCTCTGGAGAAAATATAAAATAATCATTTTAATAAATTTAAATTGTTATTTGTGGTTCATGCCATTTTGTTTGAGACCCTGTGAGCTATCCTCACACACGATCGATTTTCTGAGTAGTGGGCAACTGAAATGACCTTTTGGTTCAGAGTGCATGAGAATTGGTTAGACCAAGGCATGTTAGGAGGGAAATTTGTAAGGGTTTTGGGCTTATCAATATGCATTTGTATTTTTCTAGTCGTTACTCTGGTGCATGGGTATGTTCAAATTCTCTACTCTTAGGTGAATTTTGGGTTTAATGTTTATAGCTGAGAAATTATAAAATAATCATTTAATAAATTTAAATTATTTATTTATTTTTATATAAAAGAATAATTTATTTTAGGAGAGAGTAACAAATTTTGAATGTATTGTCGTTAAACTTGTCTCACACGGCTGAACTTATTGAAAAAATATATATATTTTTTTTGCGAAAAAGGACCAATTCGATGAGAAATTAATAAAATCGAAAATACATTTACTTTATTATTATTATTTTCAAATCCAAATATTACAGATATTCGGAGACTTACGAATAGGTACAGAAGTAGGTTGCCCCCTCTCCCCTACTCTATTCGGCATTTACATCGACAAGCTCGAAGGTTATTTAGAGGAAGCAGGATGTGGTGGCACAATCTTAGCTGGGATAGTCATTATCCTTCTTCTCTATGCTGACGATATTGTTCTTTTGGCAAGGTGCCCTTCTAATCTTGAT